>JAPMUY010001294.1:0-17556 GCA_026901105.3 Galaxias olidus
TTTGAAAACGGATTTCTTTTTCTGTTTTTTTTTCATTTTGGCCTTTCGTCCACACGTAGACGGCGTTTTTCGTCACTGAAAGCGGAGGTTTTCGAAAACGCCGGCTACGGTGGATTTAAAAAAAATAACGTTTTTTCGTTTTAAAAGTTTTAAAGTTCGTTTTAAAGTTTTCTTGTTTTATTTTACAGGTTTTGATTTCAGGTGAAAACATTTTCATAGCTTACGTTGCTAATTTAATAAAAATATGAATTTGCTTTGACAGTGGATTCAAAATACAATTAAGTACCATCCTCTTACAAGAGTTTATTTTTATCGCCAATGTCAATGGCATATGTTTATGTTTAAATTGGAGCTCAAGTATTAAAAATTATGTATTCAATAAGTATGACGTTTTGTTTGTTATTTTAAGGTAACATGAGTTAACATTAATTCAACCAAAAAGAAAGAAAATTTTATTTTTTGGGCAATAATTTTAGCTATAACAGAAAATCTAGTGATACTAGAGCTTTAAAAAACCGGTAGACTCCAGTAGTGTATCACTACTACTGTATTTTTATAGGAATATACCACCCTGGGTAAAACCAGTAACTGTTTCCTTACTTTGAAATGTCATTACAGCAAGGTTACTGTAAAACCAAAATACAGTAACTTGCTGGCAACAGTGTTGCCAGTAAGTCACTGTAAAACTGAAATACAGTAACTTGCTGGCAACAGTGCTGCCAGTAAGTTACTGTAAAAATACAGTACAAGGTCTAACAGTGTATTGTTGTGTTTTATAACCAGTCTTTATAGTAAGATATACAACTATGTTGGTTTATATTACATATGTGCTCTGTGATTCAGGACCACTACCTGTCATGAATGCATTGCTTTTGTTTAGCAACTTTTGCTATTTTGGACAATATACTTTTTTGTAGTCCAATTTGTCACTGTTTCCACCAAGGAGTAAATCTCTAAAAGATGGATGTGATTCTTATACTGAATTAACATTGGCAGATGATTTGTGTTTCATGTCATAGAGTGAGACCTAGTGGTCTTTCCTGTGTGTCACAACATGGGATTTTTCTCACGAAGAAGCACAGTCCCAACAATCTTTAAATTAAAGGGGCCATATTATGCAAATTTTCAGGTTATACCTTTATTTAGGAGTTCTACTAGAATAGGTTTACGTGTTTTAATGTTCAATAAACAATTTATTTTATCCAAACTGACTGGATCTGCAGACCTCTATTCACCCTCTGTCTAAAACGCTCCGTTTTAGCACCTGTCTATATAAGGCCCCCCCCCCCCCCCCCCCTCCAAACGAGGCCAGTTTGCTCTAATTGGTCAGCCGGCCAAACCAAGGGAATTTGCCTCCGCGCTTACCAAAATAGCGTTTTCACTATATGGCGAAACCACCCGGCCTCCGCTGTGACGGGCTCTGGTTGTAGGTTAGATGTCATTTGTTTAGATGTAGCCAAACTGTCAGCTGTCGACGGTTGCCTTGGTAATCCCTAACACACCCTTTTTTAATGTCATGATTGGCCAAAATGGTTTGGCGTTCTTTTGATAGTTTTTTTTTGGGGGATTTCGTGTGGACGGAGATTTTCTTCTACTGTGCATGTAGACAGAAATTTTTGAAACGAGGGAGGAAAAAGCTCCGTTTTCAAAAATACCCAGCTGCGTCTTATACTGAGCGAACATTTCCAGATGATTTGTGTTTAATGTCATAGGACACCTAGTGGCGTTTCCTGTGTGTCACATGGGATTTTTCTAGCAGTCCCAACAATCTTAAAATTAAAGGGCCCATATTACACAAATTTCCAGGTTCAGACGTTTATTTAAGAGTTCTACTAGACTAGGTTTACATGTTCAGCTTTTAATGGAATTTCACTGGTATCCGTTTCATGCACTGACTAGCCAGAGTGGCATTACAAATTCCATCAGTTTGCGGTTCACTTTGAATCTTCTAGCCGTGGTTGTAAAACAATGGCCTGTGTGCATACAGTCCCCACGTCTATTAGTTAGAGGCAAGAGTCAGTGTTTTTTTTTTTTTTACTAAGACCTTTTTATTAGACATCTGTTTATTCAGAACACCTCACACTTGGAGTAATACCTAGTTCAGTTATACATGACACCTTGAACTTGTAGCAGTTACACAATCTAGTTCAATTATGCTGTCACTTTCAAGATGGGTGATATAATTCAATCGGAGTGATCTGAATACCTTCGAAGACAGAAACCCTACACACTTTACAACAACCAATCAATACAAATCTTAATTGAGGTAAACGAAGGCTATATTTTACCACCAAACAAGTCGGATAGGATATTGAAATTTAAGAAATCAGATGAGATGACATTCCGGGGTCTTAGTTTACTGCTGATCCACCATCCAGACAGCATGTTGATTACCCTGTAAAACCAACATACATGTGAATTTAAATTTTGATAGCTCCTCCCCTTTTGACATTTATACTGAAAAACTCAGTGTGAGCGTGGCAATCCAGAATCTTGATCCCCTAGGAAACAGAAACTACTAGATCTCACCCCCCCAAAAATGGCATGTACATCGAAGTCAATGTCCACCTACAAGGACGTTTCTATGAACGCCATAACAGCCAAGACATTAAAAATGTTTTAATCTAAACACAAATGACTCACGTCTTGGCCCACCGTGGTGGCGGGTACAGGTGAAGGACACCGCCAGGTATTTGTAGGTTCCCACACAGGGGTCACCAAACACATCGTTGGTTGCAGGAACAGTACACAGCCTTTCGCCGTCACACCTGGAAAGAGAGGCAGAGGGAAACAGTCGGCAACGTTTTGTAATGCAACGGACTTCATTCTATGAAGTCGATCCTGGTTTCATTTGGATGTACAGCATCTTGTAACTTGTTCTTGAAAAGGCGATTTATAAAGTGTTACTCATGAAACGTAACCAACATCTGTTCTGTTACGGAGCATGCTCTGGTCCTACTGGAGCCCTCGAAAAGACTATGGCCTATATTGCTCATTGACTTACCTAGTGTCCATCTCTGACCAGGAGCTGGACAGGATGCAATCCGTCTTGGTCACTTGACTGGCAGGTTTTCCATCTGAACAGGTTTTTCTGTCTCTGCGACCGTAGTTGGCGGACTTCACCTGGATCCTATTTCTTCCTGGATAGACAAATGTACAGTTTCCATGACCACTGAAATGCTTAGGTATATAGGCTCTATAGTACAAGAGGCCTGGGTAAACTTCAGCCAATGGAGAGGAGTGATATTGTCTGAGTGTGTCTTGCATCTCTCTCTCTCCCAGATGGAGAAATCAATGGCCGGAATGACTATACCCCAATTCCTATTTCTCTATGTAATCCATTGAGGCCCCTAGTTAGTTGTAACCTGCTCAATAAATAATGTGAATTCAGACACAAATCACACTGTCTAAGGGTGTCCATCAGGCATATAGACAAATGTCAGCTAAAAAGTTAATACAAAATGCGCAATGCATAGTGCTCGTTTTAATAATGTAGTGAGCATCTTCCTTCACTAATTACAGTGCATTGTGGGAAATGAGTGCCCTCAAACTTGAGCCACATATTTGAATTACAATTCAGACACTAGACAAAATGGCCACCCACTTCATAGTGAGAGTTGTTCTGGACACGGCTTGTGAATATTGTGAACTGCAGGAGAGAAAACAAATCTTTGTGCGTCATAATGAATCAGAAGAACCTACCACAGTCCAGTACCGCACTCTGACCTTCACAAGACACAACGGTGACTGAAAAAAGAAAAAAAAGAAGATCAATTATGTTTGTTACACATTGTAGAAAGGCATGCACAGGTGAACAAATTAGCTCACTTGCTAGAATACAGGCGTAGTAATGTTTGCATATGTTCCTGAGCTGAGACAGTCAGAAGCAAACGCCAGTCCACTAGTTTCAAGAACACATCCCTCCCCCAAAACAGTACCTTAAAAGCCTGCAGCATTAAATACTGATTACTCATGTTTTAATGAAAGCATGACTTTAATGTGAGGTAGCCTATAACATTCACTAACTATTGTAGATTAAAATATTCACAAGCACACCACCATGCAAACACACACACAAAACATTCTCCCTGAATTGAGCTTACTTGAATAGGTTGGCATGCAGCAGGCTGCAATCAGCACTGAAAAAGACGGTGAAGTTAGTACAATGGTCTTGGTCAACACGAAAATAGCAGAACATTCAAATCCGCATGATTAAACGTTTTTCTGGATGCTGTAAAATATACTCACGGAGAGATATGCTCAGTCGCAGGTGAAGCATCGTCTCAGCTCGAGCAGTGAACGTTGACCAGGTGAATACAATCAACGGCTTTCCCGTCTTATATGGGCCCTAACATGTCCTTATTGGGAAACCCTTAGCCAATCCAGCTTCAGGTACGGCTAGAACAGGTTTCCCGGTTATTTCTGTCATTTTGTGCTTTAAGGCCTGATTGAACTGCAGATCAATCACCCGCAGTACTGACCCTAAGTAGTTGAATGGCAAATCATTATTTATTGTTGTCTTTCTGTGCCATGGCCTGCCTGTCACATTAGATTGGAAATTAAACGATTAGCCTACTACGAGGTTAATTCTGATCTTACAAAATCAGCCAATGGAGATGCCGCCATGTTTTTCAATTAACGTGTTTACGTGTTAACGATAACGTTTCGGGGATACAGTGCATTTCGCTAAAATAAATAGTTGACTTACATAATATGTCGGTCACATTGCATATTGTAATCAAACTGTACTAGGCTAATTTTGTATTGTTGTGTTTTCTAACCACAGTTTTTATACCAAGATACACAACTCTGGTGGTTTATATTACACATGTGCTCTGTGAATCAGAACAACAACCTGTCAAAAATGCATTGTTGTTTTGCAACTTTTGCTATTTTGGACAATATACTTTTTTTAGTTCAATCTGTCACTGTTTCCACTAAGGAGTAAATCTCTGGAAAGATGGATGTGATTCTTGGACCCCGTCCACACGTGCCGGATATTTTTGAAAACGGATTTCTTTTTCTGTTTTTTTTTCATTTTGGCCTTTCGTCCACACGTAGACGGCGTTTTTCGTCACTGAAAGCGGAGGTTTTCGAAAACGCCGGCTACGGTGGATTTAAAAAAAATAACGTTTTTTCGTTTTAAAAGTTTTAAAGTTCGTTTTAAAGTTTTCTTGTTTTATTTTACAGGTTTTGATTTCAGGTGAAAACATTTTCATGTGTGGACACCAAAAACGATCCTCTTACAAGAGTTTATTTTTAGCCGGTGGTTTTTCTCTTTGTATACATCAGTGACGTTTTGGAATCGGATGTAGGAAAATTTTATTTTTTGGGAATTTTGTTAAGATGTAGCCAAACTGTCAGCTGTCGACGGTTGCCTTGGTAATCCCTAACACACCTTTTTTTAAGGTATGATTGGCCAAAACGGTTTGGGGTTCTCTTGACAGCGTTTTGTAAGTTTTAAAAATGTACAAGGATTATCGTTGTGTTTTATAACCAGGAGATTTTTTTGGTTTTTTACGTGCTCTATGTGTGGACAGAGATTTTTTTTAAACGAGGAAAAACCTCCGTCTTCAAAAATACCCGGCTACGTGTGGACGGGTCTTATACTGAATTAACATTTGCAGATGATTTGTGTTTCATGTCATAGAGTGACACCTAGTGGTGTTTCCTGTGTGTCACAACATGGGATTTTTCTCTCTAAGAAGCACAGTCCCATGAATCTTAAAATTAAAGGGGCCATATTATGCTAATTTTCAGGTTCATACCTTTATTTAGGAGTTCTACTAGAATAGGTTTACATGTTTTAATGTTCAATAAACAATTTATTTTATCCAAACTGACTGGGTCTGCAGCACCTCTGTTCACCCTCTGTCTGAAACTCTCCGTTTTAGCTCCTGTCTATTTAAGGCCAGTTTGCTCTGATTGGTCAGCTGGCCAAACCAAGGGAATTTGCCTCCGTGCTTACCAAAATAGCGTTTTCATTACATGGCGAAACCACCCGGCCTCCGCTGTGACGGGCTCTGGTTGAGGGCGTGCCAAACATTATTCAAATGTGTGACTTAGTGACGTAGATACGTTTCGGAAGAAAACGCTGGACTACAGACGAGGCGTTTCAGGCAGTTCAGGAGCAGTGTTTTCTGTGAGAGAGAGTAGCTCCCTTTGGCGTGGACTATGGGCTTTGTAACTTTTCAGACCACCTACATGCACAAAAAGCTATGTAACATACTAAAGCACTAAGGCCAAGCACAGCCACAAGCTAAGGATTGAGGAGCACTTCACCTACAACTCTGACCCCCGACGCGTGTGGCAGGGCATCCAGGCCATCACGGACTACAAATCCACCTACACCTTCCCCCCAACCAGCAACACCTCCCTCACTGATGAGCTTAATAACTTCTACGCTCGCTTTGACAGGGACAACCAGGAGGCGGCTATCAAGGCCGTACTCTCTGCAGACCACCAGCCCCTTACACTCGCCCCCACCGATGTGTGCGCAGCACTGAGCAGGATCAATGCACGCAAGGCTGCTGGCCCTGATGGCATCCCCGGACGCGTGCTCAGGGCCTGCGCTGGGCAGCTGACTGAGGTCCTGACTGACATCTTCAACCTGTCACTGGCCCAAGCAGCTGTCCCCACGTGCTTCAAATCCACCTCCATCGTGCCGGTGCCGAAACACTCCTCTGCAGCGAACCTAAATGACTTCCGCCCTGTTGCACTCACCTCCACCATCATGAAGTGCTTCGAGAGGCTGGTCCTGGCTCATCTAAAATCCTGCCTACCACCCACACTGGACCCCTTCCAAATTGCCTACCGTCAGAACAGGAGTACGGAGGACGCCATCTCCACAGCGCTACACTCCGCTCTCTCCCACTTGGACAACAACACCACCTATGTAAGAATGCTGTTCATTGACTTTAGTTCAGTATTTAACACCATCATCCCCTCCAAACTGATCACCAAACTTGGTGACCTTGGTATCAACCCCTCCCTCTGCAACTGGATATTACACTTCCTAACCAACAGACCTCAGTATGTTAGGTTAGACAACCTCACCTCCTCAACCCTCATCCTGAGCACCGGCGTCCCACAAGGCTGTGTGCTGAGTCCTCTCCTATACTCCCTCTTCACCCATGACTGCACTCCTGTACATGGCACCAATACCATTATCAAGTTTGCAGACGACACAACGGTGGTTGGTCTCATAAATAACAACGACGAGACAGCCTACAGGGAGGAGGTCCAGCACCTGACGGCGTGGTGCGCCGACAACAATCTGGCCCTCAACACCAAGAAGACCAAGGAGCTCATTGTGGACTTCAGAAAGACCAAAGGAGGCACGCACACCCCTATCTGCATCGATGGGACGGAGGTTGAGCGTGTCACCAGCTTCAAGTTTCTGGGCGTCCACATCTCCGAGGACCTCTCCTGGGCCCTCAACCTTTCCACCCTGGTCAAGAAGGCTCACTAGCGACTCTTCTTCCTGAGGAGACTGAGGAAAGCCCATCTGTCTCCTCAGATTCTGGTGAACTTCTACCGCTGCACAATTGAAAACATCCTCACCAACTGCATCACAGTTTGGTACGGCAGCTGTTCTGCCTCGGACCGGAAAACACTTCAGAGGGTGGTGAAAACCGCCCAACGCATCACCAGCACTCCACTCCCAGCAATTCAGACTGTTCAGCACAAGCGCTGTCTGTGGAAGGCACGCAGCATCGCCAGGGACACCTCCCACCTCAGCCACAGACTGTTTGCCCTCCTTCCCTCTTGCTACAGGAGCCTCCGTTCTAGGACCAGCAGGTTCAGGAACAGCTTTTTCCCCTCAGCTGTCACCTTGCTGAACTCTGCACCACGGTGACAGCCCCCCCCCCCACCCCACCCCGGATACCCCCACCTGGACCCCCCCCCCCCACTCAACCTACTCCAATGACTTAACAATGACTTAACCATGTGAACTACCTTGCTTTAATAAGATACTTAACCGATCCACTGTCTATACTGCCTACCGATCCACTGTCTATACAGTTTATACCGATCCACTGTCTATACTGTTTATAGCATTGTATTCATATTTATCTATTGTATTCATATTTATTCACTTATGTACATACACTTTACTGCATTTTACTGCTTCTTTTGCACTTCTGGTTAGATGCTAACTGCATTTCATTGTCTCAGTATGTGTACTCTGTGCAATGACAATAAAGTTGAACAAAAAAAAAAGAAGGTATAATAGGTCCCCTTTAAGGATAACCTGATATAAATGTGTCAAAGTGAGAGCTAGGATTGAAGTAATAATTGCACATTTCATAGTAATTAAAACACATATTATGATTACGTTGAGAAAATCATCTTTATCATAATAAAACAAAGATGTTTTTCCACTGTCATGGGATAATGCCCTTATGTGTTTAACTAACAAATACTGTTAAGCAGCTTCCTTCGATCTAGACTTCAAACATTTGGAATGGGTATGTATTTCCTATTTTCTCCCCTTTCATTTCTTTTGTTACTGGTGAATTACATATTTTTTTATTATTTTTGGATTCAGTTTTGGCCACTGGTAAATAACTGCGCTTCCAGAGATCTGAAGTTCCGTGATTTTCATTGCTGTGTAAATTCTTAAATCTTAATTGTTTCTAAGTAACAAGATACGTGGCCTTTTTTTTTTTTTTAAACATGCAATGCATCATCAATACATAGAAGTAAAAATGCTCAACTTCATAGGTCTTGTTAAACAATGTAGCAACATATCTAAGAGTTGCTATTGTTGTTGCCAAATTTAGGCATCCTAGCAGATGTTCCGGCCTGGGATGTGGTTCAGGGGTGAGGGGACGGTCCGAGCGAAGGCCAGGTCACCAAAGAGATAATATGTGCCTTTTGGAGACACTGAGACTAGAAGTTTTGTGTTTTCATAACATTAAGTCATGCGTACTTGTCTTTTGATATGCTGATTATGAACATGTGATCCATCTTGTCCAATGTAATGATTGTTTATCTTATAGACCCATTTACTCATTAGAACCTTGTCAACTAATCAGAACTTACTATGTTGTTAGAGTCTGTACACACAGAAAATACTACAGTCAGATCAGTCTGACTCAGACTCTGTAGTCATCACTAAAATTGTACATGATCTTTTCATGGTTTCTCCCTCTCATTAATTGGTTATTTTCTGTCATAGATTGAAATTATCCATTACACTATCCACACAAACGTACTCAGCATAGAACAAGATCAGGGTAAAAATCAGGATGGTTTGGATGTTCAGTTAAATGATACAGAAGCAAGCAGAGAACTTGATTTATATGTTATGCTTTTTACTACACTGGTCAAAAAGATTAAAGGAACACTTTGAAAAAACATCAGCTCTCAATGGGGAAAAAAATCATGCTGGATATCTATACTGATATGTACTTGGTAATAAGTTAGGAACGAAAGGATGCCACATAGTTTGATGGAAATGAAAATGATCAACCTACAGAGGGCTGAATTCAAAGACACCCCGAAAATCAGTTAAAAAAAATGATACGGCAGGCTACTCCATTTTGCTGAAATTCCATTGCAGCAACTCAAAATGGTACCCAGTACTGTGTATTGCCCCCATGTGCTTGTGTGCTTGCTTGACAACGTCGGGGCATGCTCCTAATGAGACGACGGATGGTGTCCTGGGGTATCTCCTCCCAGATCTGGACCAGGGCATCACTGAGCTCCTGGACAGTCTGGGGTGCAACCTGGCGGCGTCGGATGGACCGAAACATAATGCCCCAGAGGTGTTCTATTGGATTTAGGTCAGGCGAGCGTGGGGGCCAGTCAATGGTATCAATACCTTCATCCTCCAGGAACTGCCTGCGTACTCTCGCCACATGGGGCCGGGCATTGTCGTGCACCATGAGGGACTCAGGACCCACTGCAGCGTAGGGTCTGACAATGGGTCCAAGGATTTCATCCTGATACCTAATGGCAGTCAGGGTGTCGTTGTCTAGCCTGTAGAGGTCTGTGCGTACCTCCATTCATATGCCTCCCCAGACCACCACCAAACCGGTCATGCTGAACGATGTTACAGGCAGCATAACGTTCTCCACGGCTTCTCCAGACCCTTTCACGTCTGTCAAGTGCTCAGGGTGAACCCGCTCTCATCTGTGAAAAGCACAAGGCGCCAGTGATGGACCTACCAATTCTGGTGTTGTATGGCAAATGCCAATCGAGCTCCACAGTGCCGAGCAATGAGCACAGGGCCCATTAGAGGACCACAGGCCCTCAGGCCACCCTCATGAAGTCTGTTTCTGATTGTTTGGCCAGAGACATTCACACCAGTGGCCTGCTGGAGGTCATTTTGTAAGTCTCTGGCAGTGCTCATCCTGTTCCTCCTTGCACAAAGGAGCAGATACCGGTCCTGCTGATGGGTTATGGACCTTCTACAGCCCTGTCCAGCTCTCCTAGACTAACTGCCTGTCTCCTGGAATCTCCTCCATGCTCTTGACTGTGCTGGGAGACACAGCAAACCTTCTGGCAATGGCACGTATTGATGTGCCATCCTGGAGGAGTTGGACTGCCTGTGCAACCTCTGTAGGGTCCAGGTATCGCCTCATGCTACCAGTAGTGACACTGATCCTAGCCAAATACAAAATTAGTGAAAAAAGTCAGAAACGATGAGGGGGAAAATGTCAGTGGCCTCCACCTGGAAAACCATTCCTGTTTTGGGGGGCGGGGGGGTCGTCTCATTGTTGCCCCTCTAGTGCACCTGTTAATTTCATTACCACCAAAGCAACTGAAACTGATTAACAACCCCCTCTGCTGCTTAACTGACCAGATCAATATCCCAGAAGTTTAATTGACTTGATACAATACTCTGATTAAAAAGTTCCTTTAAGTTTTGAGCAGTGTATAATTTGTCACTGGTATCCGGTTCATGCACTGACTAGCCAGAGGAGTGGCATTACAAATTCCATCTGTTTGCGTTTCACTTTGAATCCTCTAGCCATGGTTGTAAAACAATGGCCTGTGTGCATACAGTCCCCACATCTGTATTAGTTAAAGAGGAAAGAGTCAGTGGGTTTTTTTAAAGACCTTTTTATTAGACATCTGAATCAGTACACCAGACCATAAACAGAACCCCTCACACTTAGAAAGAGTAATACCTAGTTCAGTTATACAAGCTAGTTCAAATATGATATCACTATTAAAAGATTGGTGATATAATTCAATCTGAGTGATCCGAATACCTTCGAAGACAGAAACCCTACACACTTCCTCAATTAAGATTTGTATTGATTGGTTGTTGTTAACGGAGGCTATATTTTACCACCAAACAAGTCGGATAAGATATTGAAATTTAAGAAATCAGATGACATTCCGGGGTCTTAGTTTACTGCTGAAGTGTTGATCCACCATCCAGACAGCATGTTGATTACCCTGTAACAAACGACTAACATTTGAATTTAAATTTGATAGCTCCTCCCCTTTTGACATATTTATTCTGAAAAGCTCAGTGTGAGCGTGGCAATCCAGAATCTTGATCCTCTAGGAAACAAAAACTACTAGATCACCCCCCCCCCCCCCCCCAAAAAGGGCATGTACTTTGAAGTCAATTTCCCCCTACAAGGAAGTTTCTATAAATGCCATAACAGCTAAAAGAAAGACATAATGAAAAAACAAATAACTCACGGCTTGGCCCACCGGGGCGGCGGGTACAGGTGAAGGACACCTCCAGGTATTTGTAGGTTCCCACACAGGGGTCACCAAACACATTGTTGGTGGCAGGCACAGTACACAGCCTTTTGCCATCACACCTGGAAAGAGAGGCAGAGGGAAACAGACTGTCGGCAACTTCTTGTAATGCAATGGACATCATTCTATGAGGTTGATCCTGGTTTAATTTATTGTTTTATCTGCATGTAGAGCATCTTGTAGCTTGTTTTTGAAAAGGCGATTTATAAAGTGTTACTCATGAAATGGAACCAACATCTGTTCTGTTACGGAGCATATTCCGGTCCTACTGGAGCCCTCGAGTAGGCTATGGGCTTATCCTATTGGTCATTGATTTACCTAGTGGCCATCTCTGACAGGGAGCTTGACAGGATGCAATCCGTCTTGGTCACTTGACTGGCAGGTTTTCCAGCGGAACAGGTTTTTCTGTCTCTGCGACCGTAGTTGGCGGCCATCACCCTGATCCTTTTTTTTCCTGGATAGACAAATGTACAGTTTCCATGACCACTGAAATGCTTAGGTGTATAGGCTCTATAGCACAAGAGGCCTGGGTAAACTTTAGCCAATGGAGAGGAGTGATATTGCCTGGCAGAGAGATGCAGGACACTGAGAAATCAATGTCTGTGTCCGGAATGACTATACTCCAGTTCGCATGTCCCCGTATAGGGTAATCCATTGAGGCCCCTAGTTAGTTGTAACCTGCTCAAATAAATGTGAATTCGGACACAAATCACACATTGTCTAAGGGTGTCCATCAGGCGCATAGACAAATGTCAGCTAAAAAGTTAACACAAAATACACAATGCATTATGTGCTCGTTTTAATAATGTAGGGAGCATCTTTGTTCACTAGATATTACAGTGCATTATGGGAAATAAGTGCCCTCAAACTTGTTCCACATATTTGAATTACAATTCAGACACTAGACAAAATGGCCACCCACTTCATAGTGCCCTAAAACGTGAAGTGAGTTATTCTGGACACAGCCTATGAATATTGTGAAATGCAGGAGAGAAAACAAATCTTTGTGAGTCATAATGAATCAGAAGAACCTACCACAGTCCAGTACCGCATTCTGACCTTCACAAGACACAACGGTGACTGAAAAAGAAAGAGAACAAAAAAAGTCTCAATTATGTTTGTTACACTTTGTTCACCTATGTATGGCTTTCTACAAATTAGCTCACTTACAAATTAGCTCACTTGCTGGAATACAGGCGTAAGTCGTGTCCAGGTATTTGAAGGTTCCATAACAGGGATCAGAGGACTGGAAATCCTGCATGTCCACCTCACATACCTGTCTGCCATCACACCTGGAGGGAAAATATATTATATAAAAAATTGGTCATTTTTAAAATTGTAGTCACAAAAAAAATATAAGATTACACAAAAAAAAAAAAAAAAAGTGGGTTGACATTGAAATTTGGTAACCCAGATTACTTGTAATTAACTGCCACACACAGGCATTACAGTATGTCTAACCAGGATTAAAGGCTATGACATACAGAGCCCACTAGAGGGGGTGGTTTTGCGCAAAGTGGCGTGCTTGATGTTACCTGTCAGAGAGGACAGCCAAGGTTCCATCCTGTATACAGTGGGTGTTGGTCAGCTCACTTGGAGGATGGCCAGCAGAACATGTGCGTCGGTTTGTACGTCCGTACAAGGCTCTCTGGACAGAGATCACCTCCCTTCCTCCTGGACGGACAGAAAGGTAGGTCGGTTTGCTAAGTTTTATATTGAACATTGTGTGATTAAACTACTTCTGGCATGGTTTAGAGAGTCTCTACATTGTCACATGATTATGTTCTACCTACCACAGGCCAGACGCTGAACGTTGCTGCTCTCACAGGTGATGACTCTTTCTGAGGGAGGAGACAAGAGTAAAGGGCTCATAAGAGCCAACAATGACATTTCAGCAGCAACAGGAATGGAGTTTAGTAATGTTTGTATATGCTCCTGATCGGAGACAGTCAGAAGCAAACTCCAGTCCACGAGTTTCAAGAAGAGCCCTTCCTCCAAAAATTACCTTAAAACCCTGCAGCATTAAAGACTGAACTCATGTTTAAATTAAAGCATGAATTTAATGTGAGGTAGCCTATAACATTCACTAACTATTGTAGATTAAAATATTAACAAGCACACCACCATGCAAACACACACAAAACATTCTCCCTGAATTGAGCTTACGTGAATAGGTTGGCATGCAGCAAGCTGCAATCAGCACTGAAAAAGACGGTGAAAAGTTAGTACTACAATGATTGAGAAATCCCAATCAATGTGTCCCTGCACTAATCTGCCCCATACCTTCAATTTGATTTTATTAGGCTACATGAGAATAGCAATATTCTACACACAGTTTACCAACGAAGAAAACCACTTCAAAGATAGAACATCCAGAACGGACATAACTTTAAATGGTCTTGGTCCACACGAAAATGACAGAATAGTCAAATCCGCATGATTAAACGTTGTTCTGCATGCTGTAGAATATACTCACAGAGAGATACGCTCAGTCGCAGGTGAAGCATCGTGTCAGCTCGAGCAGTGAACGTTGACCAGGTGAATACAATCAACGGCCTTCCCGTCTTATATGGGCCCTAAAATGTCCTTATTGGGAAACCCTTAGCCAATCCAGCTTCAGGTACGGCTAGAACAGGTTCCCCGGTTATTTCTGGCATTTTGTGCTTTAAGGCCTGATTGACCTGCAGAGCAATCACCCGCAGTACTGACCCTAAGTAGTTGAATGGCAAATCATTTTTTGTTGTTGTCTTTCTGTGCCCTGGCCTGCCTGTCACATTAGATTGGAAATTAAACAATTAGCGTACTACGAGGTTAATTCTGACGCGATCTTGCAAAATCAGTCATGGCGGTGCTGCTTATTTTTCAATGAACGTGTTTACGTGAAAACGATAACGTTTCGGGGATAGGCTACATTGCATTTAGCTAAAATAAATATTTGACTTACAAAATATGTCGGTCACATTGCCAGATTCGATTTACGTTTACGTATACGTTTTAACTTCCTAACTTAAGCGTGACTAAATAGGAGCTGTACCAGCTGACCTGTGCACCTGACACCGTTGTGTTCGGAACTTGCAGTCTGACACACCAATCAAACAATGGTATTGGTCCCAGAACAAGGTAACTGGTCCCTTCTTGGACTGATTGACATATGAATAAAATATTTTTCAACAGTAATTTATAGCCAAGACCCTACCATGGTGTGAGTGTGTGTGTGTGTGTGTGTGTGTGTGTGACACTTGTGTGCCGCAAATACACATGCAGTGCTTATTGTTTTTTCAAAGGGAATAAAGACGTTTTCAGACGTTTGTCAAAGAGAGAGAAGCTCTGGCGGTTGTGAAGACAGGAAGAATATTAGGTTGAAAAAGAAAAGCAGGAAAAGCATGTTTTTCTCTTTTATTCGCTTGTTGGACCAGACAGATCACTCAAAATACCATTCTGTTTTTAAATGTAGATCCGGATGATCCACATTCTGCACTCATTAGCTCATTTAACAGGATAAAATAAAGCTGGTGATTCTATGTTTTGAGGGGGTTCCTTAGTTTATCTGATAGACATGCCTGATAATAAGAACTTAGGAACAGGAATTAAAGCACACATAAATCAGCCATCCAGGCTACAATGATATGTGGTAAGATTGTAGAACCATAACTGTTGGCACATTATTGATGGGTAAGCCAAGTGGTGAACAGTTACAATCTTTAAACCTATTACGCTTTTTTTTTCTGTTTATGTCCTGTCTTCTTCCTGTTTTTTGCTACCTTTCTAAATGTATCTCTCTCACGCACACACACACACACAGTGCATTCACAATAAATTGTGAAGTTCAGGGAACAGGGTTGCAAAAACAATCTAAAGTCACACACACACACACACACACACACAGCCCAGAGCTGAGCTGCTGTTGTTGCCGTTGCTGCTGCTGCTGCTGCTCAGCCCGCTTCGCTGCAACCAAACTCTCCATATGCAGCTCCCCCTGTGAAACAAAACTGACACACATAAATATCATTCATCCAACTAATCACCAGATTGAACTCACCTTTCCCACTTGGTGATCGTTCAGAGGATTGACTCATCACCACCAAGGTCCTGCAGCGCCCCTTACCAGACGGATGCCAACACAACCCTCACAGTGTGGTCGGGCGTGCCCCTTCGTAAATAATAGATTAACTGGAGACTCTTTACATTTTGGTTTAGATGTCTGAATATCAAACTTCGGGCCACTAAATTGCTCCAGACTGAACAAACTCGTAAGAAATACAAGCCATCTCACATACCATGGTACACTATCATTGTGTGTCTGTGTGTGTGACACTGGTGCCCCTCAAATACACATGCAGTGCTTTTTTTTTATTTTTAAAGGGAATAAATTCAGATGTTTGTCAAAGAGAGAGAAGCTCGGTGGTTGTGAAGACAGGAAGAATATTAGGTTGAAAAAGAAAAGCAGGAAAAGCATGTTTTTCTCTTTTATTCGCTTGTCGGACCAGTCGGATCACTCAAAATACCATTCTGTTTCTCAATGTAGAAATAGTCAATGTAGATTAGTCAATGTAGGAGTTGACTAAAAGGAGTAGGCCTAATAGGCCTATAGATTATTGAATCGCAAGATTAACTAATCGTAATTCATCCTTTTTACACAAACGCTTGAGGAGGAGACGCTGCCTTAAAAACTAAGTTAAACATGTGTTTCCATGTTTTATTACTGACAATCGTTAAATTAACTTAAACATCGTATATATAGCCGGGTCAGCCCAGGCCTCTATGCTATGTTAAAAAGTATCAAGAATGCGATGACAGCTTCGAGTTTGTTTTCCCCCAAAGAGGCGGACACTTGACATATACAGTACCCGCATGTATCCGTCAGCCTTTACAATAGTAACAATGGGAACGACAGTGTAAATTTTTTTTTTTTTAAATACGCTGCAGGGACACATGCACGCGCACACACACACACACACACACACACACACACACACACACACACACAATGCGGTGTGAACAGAATACAATAACTAAAATGCGTTGAAGTCCGTTTGAGGGCCCGAAGAACGCAGCACTTGTGACTAGAGCAGCTTGACTTGCCTCACTTGACTTATAAGCAACAATGGATCCGAGCGGGAGGTGACCTTCGCTGACAACCAACGCTTGCGCCCGGGCCGCAATGATACGGCTCTATGAATTCCGGCCGGGTCTAACCACAGCCCACACACAACGCTTTTTTTTTGGCCACTGGTATAAACATTATTAAATGTTGTTCATTTAATACAGTGTGTATTAGACTACTGCAGTAGACAGGAAATAATACAAGCAAGGAGGTTATAAAATATCATTATAAAACATAGTAACTTAGGAACAGATTCGTCTGTTCTTAGGCTTTTGCACTTAAAACACACACAGAATATTTTTTTATCCCTCAATGGGTAACCATGACAACCGAAGAAGCATCATAGTCTATGTGGCGGAGACAGAATAGTATTCTATTCTATCTCTATGGTCTATATATGTTCACAAGGGTTTCTTCCTCTCAGCTAAAAGAAATCTATTCATACAGATTATGTGTGTGTGTGTGTGGGGGGGGGGGGGGTTTCTGATGGGGAAACCTTTGAAGTTCCATCATAGCACTGGTAACATTAACAAATTCAACCAACAAACACAAAAATATTCATATTTTCAATTTATGAAAATTACATAGATTCGTGAAAGAGTAAGAATGTTTAAGATGGTCAGAAAGACACCTATGCCTCTTGCTGCCACTACTTGAGGCCCAAAAGTCCAAATGGGACCACCTCCAACATTTGACTGACAGACAAATTATGCATCGTGTGC
>JAPMUY010001295.1:0-7500 GCA_026901105.3 Galaxias olidus
TATTTTCATCCAGCAGGTAACTTACAGTATTGCAGCTATATTTTTCATGCTACAACGATATTGGGCAACTAATAAAAAATTGACTGGATTTAATTAATGGCCATATTAAAAAATGTTAATCAAAAGTATTGCATTCACTTTGGCTATTCTTTTAAAAATGCACAGTAACCAAGTAAAATTTAGACTAAAATAATTTTATATTTTACAGTAAGTCGTTGATTAGTCCAAATTATAAAGAATTCGACCAAATTTCTTTTTAGACTTAGGCTAGTGGATTGCGCGTGCACATACACGGTGTTGAAGATGTGCGCAAGTGTGTGATGCCACCGGCAGACGCGCGCGCGCGAACAGTTATCCTCTCCGCTTACAGCGCTCTCTGGAATAAAGAGAAATCACGATGAAGACGGACAGCGCGAACGGAGTACCGCATCAGGCTTGCCGATTTTAAAATTGATATACGGAGAAAACGAGCCCCCTTCATATATTTGTTCTACTCACTAGGTGAGTGCAAACATTTTAATAGACCGTATTGTCATTCATTCATGTGATCCACAGACTGCGATATATGCGCAAGTTCTGGCCCCAAGGTTTCCAGTTCAGCAGGTCATTGTTGTCAGCGGAGGTGGTTGAAATTGCCCTTTACATGCAAGAATGTAAACTGGTATACTATGCTACTATATGCAGCGTATAACGGGAGTTCATGCATGTACGGAGCGTAATGCGCATCGTGGACGTACAGATGTGTATGTTTTGATGTATTGACACTCGACAAGCATTCTATTCCACTGTCTGTGAAGATAAATGGCATGTTTTTCGTTCTTCACATACAAAACTATGTCAATGAATGGGCTTTTTCTTAATCTTCTTTCACATGAGCCCATATGCATTTATTTATTGAGGACGACATTGTTTAGTCGTTAACACAGAGGACGTCCAGGCTAAAAGGACGAATGTTGTTTTGTTATCCCCGATGACATTTAACTAAAGGCTACAGGCCAATAAAATGCCACCCGAACAATTCTCTGTTATTGCTTTTTTAACGGGAATTTAAATAAACGTCTCTTTTTTCTTTTGCTATCAGAGATTTTTTTTACCCATAACGTTGCTGTGTAACATTGTCCGGATTCTGTTAGTTTATGTTTCTCAATATGTCCCTGTCCCAAAGGAATGCCATATATGGTAATGTTTTACTATCTTTGGCAAACATAAGCAAAAAATACGATTTTACATCTAGTGTGATCTTCTGTTGTTGGCCAAAATATTACTTCGGCATTTCTGCTCAGCCCATATTGAATGTGGTTACATGAACCTAGTTGCAATTAGGTGTGCGTGTTTATTTATTTATTTGTGTGTGTGTGTGTGTGTGTGTGTGTATGTGTGTGTCTGTGTGTGTGTGTGTGTGTGTGTCTCTATCTCTCTGTGTGTGTGCGTGTGTGCATATGTGAGTGTCTCTATGTGTGTCTCTATCTCTCTGTGTGTGTGCGTGTATGTGAGCGTATGTGTGTGTGTGTGTGTGTGTGTGTGTGTGTGTGTGTGTGTGTGTGTGTGTATGTGTGTGTGTGTGTGTGTGTGTGTGTGTGTGTGTAAAACATCTGGCATGGTACTAATGGTCGCAGTTCAATTTGGCCTCTCGTCAACCGCCCAATCTGTCACATTTAGTCATCAGTCATTTGGTTTCATATTTGGACATATTTACAACCCGTCTGTGTCCCAAAATAGACTCGCTAGGTTGCCAGTTGCATTAGGGCAGGTTGATCAGCCTATTCCTAGGCCTGCTTGTACCAGCATGTAGTGGTTGGTGGGTTTGTGATGTGACAGAGAAAGGCACGGCTTTGTATGTTTTTATGACCATTGGTCTGATGGAGTCACTGTTATAGCCATTTGTTATTTCTTTCGTTTTATCTTAGAACGTCGTAAGATATTTGAGGTCTGCTTGGCACGTTCCATGACCATTAGACCTTTGAGACTCATTTGCAACGCGATATGTTTTAATTTAGGATTTCCTAAAGGGATTGCCTTCAAATCCAACTTTTGTTAAACGTATTTAGAAAACATTATACTACTTATAGAGATACAAAGTTTCCATTCAGGCAGATCTCATAGGCTTACACCATAACCTTCTACAACTAATAACAAATCTGTTGGTGAGCGTTGGTGCTCTGCATAACCCAAACCATTTGAACAGAGAGTGTTTACATCAGCGTTTCCTGTTACAACCAGGCCTTCAGTTATAGAAGTATATTCCATTCTCCTACCAGTGCCCTGACCAGTCACTGCCAATTCACCTGGAGTCGGTCTGTGTGTCCTATGTCCTAAGCAAGTCTGTCGTAATATGTTGGGTGAGCAACTCTGGCGCAAATTGGCTGCCGTGGTATCACTCAGACTGAGTGTTGTGTTTGATAGCTGTCGGTCCATTCGTTGTTCGTTCTGTGTAATTAATTGGCAACCAATTTGTGTGAAGCGCTTTGAGTCTCGAGAAAAGCACTAAAAACTAAATAAAATGAATTATTATTATTATTATTATTATTATTTGTATTTTGACTGTCCCAGTGCTGTGACATAACCCTGTAGGAAGAGATGTAGGCCTAGAAGAAGAAAAAGGTACGTGGAGAAAAGCATGCAGAGCTGCAGTACTACTACGTGGTTACTACGCTGACATCTCTACAAACTGCACGATACATGGACCTGTTTCATAATTCATCTGGTGGTGTTGCTGGATTGGTGAGTCCAAAGAGGATAGAGGGAGGAAAGATAAAGGGATGGAGGGATAGAAAGGATGAAAGTATGAAGCGATAGAAGGATGGAGGGATGGAGGGACAGAAGGATGGAGGGATGGAAAGGTGAAGAGATGAGAGGATGAAGGGATGGAGGGATAGAAGGATGGCAGTATAGAGGGATAGAGGGATGGATGGATGGAGGGATGAAAGGATGAAGTGATAGAAGGATGGAAGTATGGAGATATGGGGAAATAGAGGGATGGAGGGACGGAAGGATGGAGGGATGGAAAGATGGAGGGATGAAAGGATGAAGGGATGGAGGGATAGAAGGATGGTGAGATGGAGGGATGAATGGATGAAGCGATAGCAGGATGGAAGTTTGGAGAGATGGAGGGACGGAAGGATGGAGGGATGGAGGGATGAAAGGATGAAGTGTTAGAAGGAGGGAAGGATAGAGGGATGAGGGATGGACAATGGAGGGATGAAAGGATGGAGGGATGGAGGGATAGAGGGATGAGGGATGGAGGGATGGAGGGATGAGAGGATGGAAGGATGGAGGGATGGAAGTATGGAGAGATGGAGTGATAGAGGGATAGAGGGATGAGGGATGGATGGATGAGAGGATGGAGGGATGGAGGGATGAAAGCATAAAGGGATGGAGGGGACGATCTCCTCAGTTACTGAGTCTACCAAGGTTTTAACAATTGCAGGTCATTTGTAATGTTGTTACAGGACATAATCATTATTGTTACATGGCGTTAAAGACTTTTGCCAAACAATATATGTGATAGAATATGAAATGTTTACATTTTCTTAACCTTTTACTGGCTTGCTTTACTTGCGTTGGTGTTGTTTGGTGATTTCCAGTTGTGACAGGCAGGCTTATTCCAGCCATTTGGCAGACATGACAAAACCAGGATGCAATGTTTAATTTTCACCTTTCAGAGTCCCTGCTAGCCCCCCCTGGTGATTAGGGGAAGGCATCACGCTGCTGTTTCACACCCCTGCCATCAACACCATTATATCCAGCATGTCAACACCTGCAGGAATAGACCCAACACACAGCATGCTCTCTCTCTCTCTCTCTCTCTCTCTCTCTCTCTCTCTCTCTCTCTCTCTCTCTCTCTCTCTCTCTCTCTCTCTCTCTCTCTCTCTCTCTCTCCCTCACACACACACACACACAGCATGCCTCTTTTGCTTGGGGGGGTATATGGGAGGGATGTGTTGTTAAAATTTAGATCAGGTTAAGTTATATTAACTGCCACTATCTTATATTTATATCTATTTAAGACCTTTTTGCCTACAAACCAACCTTCTACCTATACTTCTTTGTAGTCTAAATGGGTGACGCTATGCTATATCATGAGAAGCATGAGACCAGCGTCACCAACGACTGACGTTTATTTCTTTGGTGACTGAAAGCGTAAATGAGATATTTTAACGCAGATCTAGAGTGACAGTCCGGAGTTCCAGGGGACGTATTTCAGCGTGACACCCCCTGCCAGTTCCTGGGAGCCGTGGTAACACAAATAGAAAACACAATCTAATGCCAGCTCACAGCTGTGTAGGATTGTAATTATTTCATGAAAAACCAACAGGGTAATTAATGTGGATATTTTTTATCTTTTCTTGTGTGAAATATGTGTGCTTCATGTGGAGGTTATAGACGGAATACACTGTGCTCCGTGCCTCTGAATCTACCTTTCAAAAACAAACAACATTCACCTCATTTCAGCTAATAAGTCCAGAGTGTGATGGCTCTGCCATTATGAATCTAATATGATTGATGAGAGAGGGGGATGTTTATAAATCTTTCTGTTGCCTATCTGTCTATCTGCCTGCCTACCTGCCTGCCTGCTTATCTGCCTGCCTGCCTGTCTGCCTGCCTGTCTGTCTCCCCATCCCTGCCTGCCTGTGTGCTGGTATGTAATTGCTCACACGGGAACGAGCGCTGAGTTGAGAGTCTGCCGTCGTTTCCCCCATCACGTCAGCAGTTCACGTGGGATTCCATTTGGATGAGCATGTAGTCCTCAACGCCAGCGAAGCCAACTGTGCATGGGCAGTGTAGTGTAGTGTGCTATCGCTGTGCAGCGGGCGTTCACACACCACAGGCTGGAGGTTCGTCTGACTGACCGAGGAGGGAACACACGGCACATTAGAGCTGTGTAATGTGAATGCAGTGACAGAAAGAAGGAAAAAGAGAGCGGGGACGGGGGAGAGCAGCTTGATAGCCTGGTAGGGAACAGGGAATTCCAGTGAACTCTCAGCAGCAACAGGGCAGCAGCCAAAAGCATCCACCAACACCTCAACACTCAGGAGAGGGGGGGGGGGGGCATAGAGAGAGACATGAAGATGTAGAGAGAGTCAGGCAGAGAAAAAGAAGCAGAGAGAAAAGAAGAGAGAGACAAAGGGAACGGGAGAGACAGATAGGGGAAGAGAGTGAGAGAGAGAGAGACAGAGGAAGAGAGAGCAAGAAGCCTTCAAATGGCATAAAGTGTGCTCAAAAAGATAGAGAGAGAGAGCTAGAGAGAGAGAGAGAGGCCTCCATGGATACCTTTAATGCGTCATCATTGTTACTTCAGACAAGCCAGCCTCAGACACAAAGTAAACACAGCAGGCACTTTAAGGTGACAGTTGGCAAGCGTTTCTTCAGTAGAGGAATTTTTTTTGTTATTATTCATTTTGTATGCTTGGTTAGGATCACATGCAGCCACTAAGGTCCCAAAAGGATTCTTTTTTATATTGTGTTCACAAATTATTTATCTTGTGCGCACAAGTTATTTATCTTACCCAAGATAATAATTTGTGCTCACAAGTTAAATAACTTGTTCCCACAAGATAATTATCGTGTACACACAAGATAAATAACGTATGCGCACAAGATAAATAACTTGTGCACACAAGATAATAATAATATCTTTATTATGAAATAATGAAACAAAGTAAGATATAATTTATTATTTTAAATAATAATAATAACTTATCACAGTGGCAAAGCCCCAGGGGTTGATGAGATCCGCCCAGAAATGCTGAAGGCTCTGGGTGTTGAGGGACTGTCAGGGATGACACGTCTTATCAACATTGCGTGGAAGTCGGGGACAGTACCTAAGGAGTGGCAGACCGGGGTGGTGGTTCCCCTGTTCAAAAAGGGGGACCGGAGAGTGTGTGCCAACTACAGAGGCATCACATTACTCAGCCTCCCCGGGAAAGTATACTCCAGGGTGCTGGAAAGGAGGGTTCGACTGATAGTCGAACCTCGGATTGAGGAGGAACAATGCGGTTTCCGGCCTGGTCGTGGAACAACGGACCAGTTTTTTACGCTCGCGAGGATCTTTGAGGGGGCCTGGGAGTATGCCAATCCGGTCTACACGTGTTTTGTGGATTTGGAGAAGGCGTATGATCGGGTTCCCCGGGAGATACGGTGGGAGGTGCTGCGAGAGTATGGGGTGAGGGGGTCTCTACTCAGAGCCATCCAATCTCTGTACTCCCAAAGCGAGAGCTGTGTCCGGGTCTGCGGCAGTAAGTCGGACTCGTTTCCGGTGAGGGTTGGCCTCCTCCAAGGTTGCGCTTTGTCACCTATCTTGTTTGTGGTATTCATAGACAGGATCTCACGGCGTAGCCGCGGGGGAGGGGGGCTGCGGGTTGGTGGGCAGAGGATTGCATCACTGCTTTTTGCAGATGAGTGTGAAGCGGCTGGGATGAGGATCAGCACCTCCGAATCTGAGGCCATGGTTCTCAGCAGGAAACCGATGGATTATCTACTCCAGGTAGGGAATGAGTCTTTACCCGAAGTGAAGAAGTTCAAGTATCTCGGGGTCTTGTTCTCGAGTGAGGGTAAAATGGAACGAGAGATGGGCCGGAGAATTTGAGCAGCGGGTGCGGTGTTGCAGTCGCTCTATCGCACCGTTGTGACGAAGAGAGCTGAGCCAGAAGGCAAAGCTCTCAATCTACCGGTCTATCTTCGTTCCTACTCTCACCTATGGTCATGAAGGGTGGGTCATGACCGAAAGAACGAGATCGCGGATACAAGCGGCGGAAATGAGTTTCCTCCGGAGGGTGGCCGGCATCTCCCTTAGGGATAGGGTGAGAAGTTCAGCCATTTGTGAGGGACTCGGAGTAGAGCCGCTGCTTCTTTGCGTAGAAAGGAGCCAGTTGAGGTGGTTCGGGCATCTAGTAAGGATGCCACCTGGCCGCCTCCCTAGGGAGGTGTTCCAGGCACGTCCAGCTGGGCGGAGGCCGCGGGGCAGACCTAGGACCAGGTGGAGGGATTATATCTCCACACTGGCCTGGGAACGCCTTGGAATCCCCCAGTCAGAGCTGGTTAATGTGGCCCGGGAAAGGGAAGTTTGGGATGCCCTGCTTGAACTGCTACCTCCGCGACCCGACCCCGGACAAAGCGGATGACGATGATGATGATGATAATAACTTATCTTATAATATCGCCTTTCTTGACTTTAGGGGCTCCAGTACAAAGTGACTCGGCACCTATTATACAAAATAAACTTGCTACAAGAGAGGAAAACTTTTTTATCTTAGGCATTGCAAGTTTGACGATTCCATCTAAATTCTCTAAAGTACTGTAGACATATTCAAAGACCGACCCATCAATGCGGCCAACCAAGCAGCACTTGTATCATAAACTACAAGTATTGATCGTCGCTCGTACAGTATTGGCAACACATGATATCATGGATATACCAATTCCCATCGGGATTCTGTGAGCTATAGAACAGGCCTGTGGTATCGTACCGCTTGATAGGAAAACGATGTGTGTTTGCTGTAC
>JAPMUY010001295.1:12500-107500 GCA_026901105.3 Galaxias olidus
AAGTTTAGTGGCAAAACCCACAGTCGGGTTTTTCCTTTAACCCCCTATTCCCATTGTTTTTACCACATGGAGAGTGCGTTTGCAGTTTGTCAAACTCGCAGCTTTCTGGCTCCCAAAAATGATTCCAATGACAGTATTGCCGTTGCTTAGACTGTATTGCAAAAATAAAAATAAACATGCAAATAAAATGTAATTGGTTCAATGACTTTAAAGATTTGATATGAGTCAGGACGAGAAGCCGAGGCTGAGCTGAGCTGAGGCTGAGCTGAGCTGAGCCGAGGCTGAGCTGAGCCGAGGCTGAGCTGAGGCTGAGGCTGAGCTGAGGCTGAGCTGAGCCGAGGCTGAGCTGACCCGAGGCTGAGCTGACCCGAGGCTGAGCCGAGGCTGAGCTGAGGCTGAGCTGACCTGAGGCTGAGCTGACCCGAGGCTGAGCTGAGCTGAGGCTGAGCTGAGCTGAGCCGAGGCTGAGCTGAGCTGAGGCTGAGCTGAGGCGAGGCTGAGCCGAGGCTGAGGCTGAGCCGAGGCTGAGCTGAGGTCAATGACGGTATCTGCTGTAACGCCTTCTCCTCGCCAAGCACAACGCATCCCAACTTATAGAGTAGCGCCCTCGCTACCTGCGGAGGATGCACACTCAAACACAACAGAGTAATAATAACAAGGAGACAATGAAAATAGAAATCAACTGGATTGCTGCCCCTACAGAAAGACAGAACAAAACCCCGGCATATCCATGATGCAGAATGCCACTGTGCACTCTTTGCTGCAGACACACATAGTTTGTCAGCCAGATTACAGGTTGTCTGTCTGTCTGTCTGTCTGTCTGTCTGTCTGTCTGTCTGTCTGTCTGTCTGCCTGCCTGCCTGCCTGCCTGTCTGTCTGTCTGCCTGCCTGCCTGCCTGCCTGCCTGCCTGCCTGCCTGCCTGCCTGCCTGCCTGTCTGCCTGCCTGCCTGCCTGCCTGCCTGCCTGCCTGCCTGCCTGCCTGCCTGCCTGCCTGTCTGCCTGCCTGTCTGTCTGCCTGCCTGCCTGCCTGCCTGCCTGCCTGCCTGCCTGCCTGCCTGCCTGCCTATCTGTCTGTCCGCCTGTCTGTCTGCCTGTCTGTCTGTCTGTCTGTCTGCCTGTCTGTCTGCCTGTCTGTCTGCCTGCCTGCCTGTCTGTCTGTCTGTCTAATTGAGGTGGGATGTGTGATAATAGAAGGCCACAAAGCGCGTTATTAACAAAATATAATCATATCCCACGGCAAAACCTTTAGCCTATTTGAGAGAGATTACTGTGACTATGTATCAAAAGAAAAATCTTATAAGTGGTAATTTTATACTTCAATGGGATATCTAAGGTAATCTGAAATGTATACTCTTACATATTTTACATATCTTACATACATATTTACTCTTATATTGACAGTGGGAAAGGCAAATATTAACAGAATGACACCAGGGTCAAATTCTTATTAGAAGTGTGTGGGTTTTTTTTTTTTTTTTTTGAATACATTTGTCTAATTTAATTGAAATCATTCGACAGCTAGTTGCCGTCAATTTGTATTGAATAAATAGAAATCGAATGACAGATTTGCTTAAGCTTATTATAGGCTATTAAGTTTTTCATAGGTTTTCTTGTTTTTCATACAATAGTAAGGTTAAGGTTGAGATTAGGGATACAGGCATAAACAATTCAAAAGGCCTACACGACAATTTGAAAGTTGTCAGTCCTGTGAGACACTCCAGCTGGCTGGAACCAACAGGACGTCTTAGTAAAACACTATCGTCTATTTAAATCAATGAGTTTTAAATTACATTACATTACATTACATTACAGTATATTACATTACATTCATTTAGCAGACGCTTTTATCCAAAGCGACTTACAACAAAAATACAAAAGGTAAAAACTACAAATCAGGTAGATAAAATAAGTGCATCCCTGACCAAATCACCTGGATAAGAGCAAAGCAAGTGCTATTTTAAACATCAGGATACAAAACAGAGCCATCACAAACAAGCTACAAACAATTTCTGTGGAGTGGAGTGACTTGCAGTGTTGGTTTTACCTACGGGCATGGGGCATAAGGTGTTTGGGTGTTGGTGTACTAATCCAATGTTGTCAGCTTCAGATATCGCTGGTTTTATTAACTTCCCTCCTCGTTATATTTCGTACTTTTCTGCACCAAATTTCCGTACTATAGGCAGCAAATCCTCAAGGAGAAAATAAATATATATATTCCTGTTGTAATTGATTAGATACCAATAATCCTTTTTTATTGTGAGGTGGTGTGAGTTTGTCACTAAAAAGTCTGGCTTGCTTTTAAAAGGAAATCAATTCTACATGTGGTAGTAGTGTGTGTGTGTGTGTGTGTGTGTGTGTGTGTGTGTGTGTGTGTGTGTGTGTGTGTGTGTGTGTGTGTGTGTGTGTGTGTGTGCGTTTTAGCGTGCACATGTAATGGATGGGTTTTCAGGTGCCATATCCTCCTCCACTCCCAGACATTAAAACTCTCGTACATCTTCCCAAGGTGATTACTCAACAGAGCATGGCAGGCAGGAAAGGATGTCTGTCTACACAACACAAATGGGTCTGTGTGTGTGTGTCTCTCTGTGTGTGTCTCTCTGTATGTGTGTGTGTGTCTATGTGAGTGTGTGTCTATGTGTGTGTGTGCGTTTGTGTCTCTCTGTATATGTGTGTGTCTATGTGAGTGTGTGTCTATGTGTGTGTATGCGTTTGTGTCTCTTTGTATATGTGTGTGTCTGTGTGTGTGGGTGTTTTAAGTGCTCTCAAATAGGTGGGTTGTTAATGTGCCATGTACCCCACAGCCTCAAGGAGGTTTCTTAGAAGGGCACGGTGTTGGAATAATAAAGTTTTTTCCAATTACTTACACACTTGTTTCAGAATTTGGTTCGCTGTGTCAAAACTCTAGACACAAGCCACATAACATACAAACTTGGAGCTAAACATCTTACTTATATGTAAAAATGAAACTCTACAAACAAAACCTATCAATCCTCTTTCAAAATGGTATTTTTGTTAAAAAATGATACCCACATGCACCATCTGAATGAACCATTCAAAGCAGCAACAACACACTGATGTGCTTTATACAATACACTGCTGTCTTTGTATACCTTTTTAATTACCTCACATACGTCTGGGAAAGATTGTTCAAGTTTACAATACACCCACTCACATTTCAATGAACACCAAAATAGAAAGTCTGACTTATACTATACATATGGATGCTACAGTGTAGGGACTCTCTGCCCAGCCTCCCTCATTGTCAGGCCATGATGTACAGTATGACATGTGTAACAGGAAAGGAAACGCTTGTATTGTACCTTATTATTTGGTCTCTTTATGGTAATTACGGATTAGAATTTCCATAACACATGATCCACCAAAGTGGCCCTAATGTTGTCGGAAAGACAGTATGTCTCTGTCTATCGTCTATGTTCTTTTCCTCCTCCTACTCCTCCCTGTTTTCCTCTTCCTCTTCCTCTTCCTCTTCCTCTCACTGAACGTGGCGAGCATAGCTGAGGTCAATTTGCAGCACTTAGGCTCAAGTTGGTGTTCAATTACTGTGCAGGTGTTTCCAGGTGTGCGGCTGGGTGTTGCTAACTGCAGGTATGTTTTGGACTGGAAGAGTTTTCATTCTTGAACCAAGTGTCTAATGTATGAAAACATGTGCAGTGTTTTGTAATGTGTGTTTTGCAGAATTGCAAACAAAGTGCAAAGCTGATAAATGTGTAGGCCTGCTTTTGTGTTTGTAGTTTTGCTGCCTTGGTTTAAGGTATGGTTACATAAGATATAGTTTTGATGCTTTTGTCTGAGCATTCACTTTCAGTGTGTAAGCAATCAGAAAATTATTTAATAAATGTGGGTGGGTAATTAAAAGAAAAGTAATATCCCCCGATGTATTTATATATTCTCAACCACCTACAAAGACCACAAACCTATTGTTACATTATCAGCTGTACGTCGTTATAATGTGACTGACGCAGTCATTTCATACTGATTACAACACTCTTGAATCAGCACATTACATAAGCGGTGAACATGATTGCGTTTTCATGTTTTTTTTTTTAAGGGTTTGTTTATTAAACATTCATGCATGTCTGTTCCGTTGCCCCCTCCCCTCTCTCTGTGGTTGTGCTGGTATCTCGGGCTGTTTCAAAAGGCACATGAAGCCTTTCTTCTGCCTTCAAAGCTGTGAAATAGATTCAATGAACTCTTCAGTTCAAAGAGACTGAGGCAAAACCCATAGGGACTAATGTGTGTGTGTGTGTGTGTGTGTGTGTGTGTGTGTGTGTGTGTGTGTGTGTGTGTGTGTGTGTGTGTGTGTGTGTGTGTGTGTGTGTGTGTGTGTGTGCGTGCGTATATGTGTGGGTGTGCGTGTGTGAGTACAGTATATGTGTGTGTATGTATGGGGGTTTGATCAGCAGGCTCCTCTTAACCCATTCCACCTCATCCATTTGATCTTCTTTCGTAGAAGGAGGGCCGTGACTGGATGAGACTACGTGTGTAAGAGCTTCAGTGTGGTTTGTAGTCTCAGAGGTGAGTTAAAAAAGGATTTGCCATCAATTCTAATAGATTGGACAGAGCGGAGAGAATGTTTCTGTTTATTAGGATGAGTATGAACAAAGTTGGTTTAAAAAGAAAAAAAGGTTGCTGTTCACAGTTTTGTTGTGGGTAAAAGGAATCTATGTTCATTTTTTATTATATCTATATATATAGATATCTATAGATAGATATATATATAGATATATATATAGATATATAGATATTTATATAATAATAATAATAACAATACATTTAATTTATGTGTGCCTTTCTAAACACCCAAGGTCACCATACAATACAGCACAATATACAATTTAGGATGCAATAAACATAGGACAGACATGCGAAATATATATATACATTATATATATAAATATATATATATATATAGGTATTTTGTAAAATGTACACAGCATATATATATATATATATATATATATATATATATATATATATATATATATATATACTGTGTACATTTTACAAAATACCTCATTCCCAATTGTTATATAAATTATGTTATTATTTCCATCTAAGCAATAGTGTTTCAAATCCTTGCAACATTTTAATTACTTTGATTCCAAATGAACTGGCTTCCCATCTGCAACGATTCCCGGCATGAGGCAGCAGATCATGGCTTTCTCTGCCAGAATCAGTCTGTATTACGGCTTTTGTCATGTGCCTGTGATGATTTAAGGAACGTCTGATTCATCAGGATTTAACTAGTTAACTAGGATTATGTGGAAGAGGATGATGATGATGATGATGATGACGGTACGGATGACATTATAATCACTATCATGACTCTTGCTCATTGTAAGCCCTTATGTGCAGTGCAACAACTGATGCAATTAGTGGAAGTTGACTATGTATCTTTTCTTCTGATGAGTTGACAGTTGACTGCTTATGCAACACAGAAAAACAAACAGATACAAGCTATCTGGCCCATCAGCCAGTGGGATAGCCTATGAAGCTAACACATTCAAATGTTGAGTTTGTGTGGTTTTCTTTTAGTTTTAGTGCTATTGCTTAACAAGAAGAAAGTAGGGCAGCCTATGCAGCTAACACACAAAAAATATTGAATGTGTGTCGTTGGCTTTTTGTTTTTCCAGCACATAATGTAGATATCAGTTGTTTTGCTTGTTCAGAAGTGAAAGAGCCTGTCCCCCGTCTGTGTTGAGCAGAGCATGAATCGCTCCCAATTAGTCGTCATCAACCCACCCACTCTTCCTGAACCCAGTGTCACCCTGTTCTGCAGCGTGACTCAACGTCAAGACAAAATGTCAATAACTGCCCCCCCCCGCCCCTCCTCCCTCCCTTCCAGCCTTTGAATGTCACATATTATCAATTCCGTGACACATAACGTGTTTTTCTAAACCTTTAAGATTTAATGGATTGGATGCTTCAATTGATTTAGTTAATCTAAATCTTATTATTGTGTTATTGACTAATGTTTGTGTGGAAATGATAGGTCTACTGGAAATGTTGTCAATGTCATCGTTTATTAACCGCTGGCCGCTCTTCTCTCTCGTGTCTGACTTGCTAAACTCTATTGAGTGCATGGGGAAATCCCTCTTAATCAACCTTAATCCTACGGAGTTAACGACAGCTTTCTTGCCTGTTTGTTTGGAAGATTAAAGGGGACGTTTAATGTTTGTTTTAGTCATTGTCCAACCGTTTATGTTTTTCAACCTTAATCTGAACAGTTACGGTTATGACGTCGGAGGGCTATTTATAGACGAAAGATAAGCAGATGTCGTCGATGCCTGACAGTAGGCTACTCGGGTTGGCTTTCACTCGTTTTGTTCCACCCAGTTGTTTATCTCCTTTTTTTGCATTTGGAGATTTTCCCCTGCATACCCCCCCCGAACCCCCCCCCCCTCTCTCTCTCTCTCTCTCTCTCTCTCTCTCTCTCTCTCTGTGCAATCTAATCTCTAGTGTGAATCTCTGTTCTGTCTCCTCACTGTACTCTGGTCTATAAATAGCGAGATTAGAATCCTTCATCCAGCTAACCCGAACAACATTTTTATCTCGCGTAGCTGAGTAGCTTCATTTGATCTTGCCTATTGTTCTCTCTCTCTCCGTCTCTCACACTGTTTCTATTTGAGTTCTTTTCTGTCTTAATTTACCCACTGATGCATATCCCCCTCAGTAAAAGATGCACGACTGTGAAGAAATCAGAGCATTGTATAAAATTTGTCCAAAAGATAAACGAGATTTTCGGCCAAATAGTCAAAGATATACCATGAAGAAGACTTTATCTGGGCTCGAAATAACCTCAAAGTTTTACCTAAATAATTCCGAGGCCAGAGGCGGGAAACAAATAAGGAAGGGGATTAAGCGGAATCATTACTGCTGTGTAGCTTCCCTTTGGGAGCAGGGATAGATGATTAACTGCAGTTTAGCTCTGCGGTCATATTCCCCTGAGGGCAGCGTCCTGTTTGGCTCTAAAAGCAGTGCAGACGTGCTCGTTTGTTTACCCTGGTTTTCAAGGTGACGTGTCGGTTATAATTTGGCGGTTGAAAATGTGATTGACAGCTGCTAAAAGATGAAAGAATAGACAGAGCGCATTTAGGCCACCACCACATCGTGGGGAAAACAAAGCTGCACTTTCTATTGACTTGCATTGGACAGTTATCTTTTTAGCTTTAAAACTAAAATCGAGACTATGCCGAAAAGCTGTTGCGTGGTTAGTTGTACGGCAAATAAGTTAACAAACCCTAATTTAAGATTTCATAGGATTCCAAGACGCACAACTGTGCCAAAAAGACGTTATAGTTGATTTAAGGCTATAAACAGACAGGAGGGCTCCCTAGCAACGGGGACTTTATGGGATCCCGATACAATTCACGTCTGTTTGCAGTAAACATTTTGTGTCACGTAGGTCAAAAAGTGAATTTATTCTCTATCTGAGATTCTGTTGTGAATTATTTGATACATTAGTTTAGCTAGTAGTATTTAGCTAGCCTGGTTAGCTAGATACGAACAGGTCAAAATATACTTAGATTTCCAACCGCTTTTGTTTGGATTTTGGGACAGAAAATGGGCACTGAGCGAGTCCAATCAGGTTTATCTTTTGTATATATCTAGCCCTTTCTTCGGGCAGAAGTGTACTGAAGTAAGCTGTTGACATTTTCTGTTATAGATCTTTAAAGACGCGGTGTCCACCAATTTCCCATTGACTCCCTTTCAACTTCGCGGATTGATTTCCCCCACGGGGGGCGTGGTCTTCCCTCTGATGACGCGTTGCGCTCTGTGTCTATCGCCTCAGGAGCAGAGCTCAGGAGGGGGTCTCCTCCCCTCCGCCCAAATATAGACCTTCCTTCCTTCCTGCCCTCTAGATGCACAGTTTTTATATTCAGTTGAAGAGAAATGAAAATAAATCTGTTTAATATAATTTTTCTTGTACATATTTTTTAAGGCTTCTACTCGTCCAAAATAACCAAAATGTGTTAAAATCTCACTGGTCTGCCAATCCTAACGTCAATAGTTTGAGATGTGCAATGGTAAACACGCAATTAATTTGAAACAGCTGTAATGAAATATATGCGTCATATGGTGATTAAGAAGTGATAAAAGCTTTTTAATTAAATATATTCACACAAAAAAAAGGCTGGTCTTTCAAGCGCACAGCAGGATCCGTCTGAAAAGTAACTTATCATTTTCTTGTTCAAAACAATAACCTCTTTATCAGTGTATATTGCAACCGCACTTATGCTTTTAGAAAAGCATGAAGGCTGTTTCTGTTACTGGGCTTCTAATGACATATATCCAAAACCGGAGATCATCGGAATATTACAAATAGAGCTCTGCCTACCCTAACAACAGTGTATACCGGATGCAAAAGTGTAGTGAGTAATATGAGAACATAAGAGAACACACACTGGTAGATGGTCTAGTGGATAGAACTGCTACCTGGTGACCAGTGTCACGAGTTCAAGCTCACCTGGGAACACCATCACTAGTGTGCTCTTGAGCAAGGCACGTAACCCTAAACTGCCAAATAATCTCATTTGTAAATCGCATCGGATAAAGGAGTCTGCTAAATGACCGTAATGTAAGGTAAGAATATAAGAACACATACTGTAGAACCCTTAATATGAGAACATGAAAACTCATAATATGAGAACACACACTGTAGAACCCATAACATGAGAGTATAGGAACCCATAATAAGAGGGAAAATAGTGGCGCATACAGGGGATGTTGGATGTGTGGTGGTCTTTTGAGTGTGCAGTATAGTTTTCTCTGTTTCGTAGATTTAAGCTGCTGTTTCTGCAATATGGACACATTTTGAATGGGGTAATTAAATCGATTCCTCCTAAAAGCCAGTCTCTTTGGCACCACTGTTAAACTGACATAAACATTATGTTTTATAAAAAATGATTTCTTTATTTATTTGACCCTAGTGTGTTATTATCATCTGAATCCCTTTGATCCCTGCAGATTATGAATCCTCCTTTTCACAGTGTTTAATAATTATAAATGTATGCTTGCACCTCTGTTTCTATTTCGGTTCCTCAAAACAAAACAAAAAAAAGCAGCAGCTGAGGTGAGGGCACAGCAGCATGGGGAGCAGCCTGACCAGAGCATGTGGGTCAGTGGCTCCTGCTGTCTGCCACCCAACAGTCAGTCCGCCCTGCTGAGCAGGAGGACCGGGGGGCATGGAGGGGGGGGGGGGACACACACCAACCCAGATATAGACATAGTAGAGTAGAAGAGACGGAGCACTGCCGCCCAACAGTCAGTCTGCCCTGCTGACACCCCCCCCCCCCTTTACGGGAAGATATAAATGATAGCACTATAGTAGAGTGGAAGAGATATTCTGTATACTGTAGTTTTTATTTTTGCTATAAAATAAAAGTGGATATATAGCCAAACCATTCTTTTTTCCATGGCTAGGAAAATAGTATAATGACGTTTTTGTTGTTTAAAATACAAGAAGGAAACACATTGTGGAGAGCCATAGAGAGAAACATCTGCTCTATTCTTTCTGTTTCTACATAGGCATGCAGTACTTTTCCCTCAGGGGAAATGGAAGGGGGACTTCACACTGTCAGATATAAATAGGAAAGATCAACAGCCTTTGTTGTGTGCTTTTTTTTTATCTCTGACTTTTCTTTCTTTGTTTACCCCCCCCCCCCCCCAAATGGTTCTTGAAACCATTGGATCAGCATTTTTTTTCTTTTATGTTATATTTATTTTATTATTTTTACTCGAAGGCACTTCAGAGCAACAATCCCGAGGCTGTGCTCTTTTATTTTTTTGTGGTCTCCATCTCAAAGCTGCTGCTCTTTCCTCCAGTACAGTAAGGAGCTACTGTGAAGGCTGACAGTACAGTAAGGAGCTGCTGTGAAGGCTGACAGTGCGATCGGCTTATGGTGAAACTCATTCATACCATCAGTGAGCGAGCAGGGATAATGGAGTCATTCTGTAGCTGTTTATTGTGGGCAGTATAGATCCCATAGGCTCCAGGGAGACAACGTCTGTAGTTAGTATTGATGGGGGTGAGTGCGGGGGGGGGGGGGGGGGGGGGTGCACTGTGGGAGGGCACATCGAAGCCTGAGAGTTTGGCTCGATCTGAGCTCAACTGTTGTGCTTTGTTTGTGTGTTTGTGGGTAGGCCAAAAACAACAAACACATTCATAGATGGGTATGTGTGAGTGCATATGTATGAATGCGCTTGTGTGTGTAACAAAGCAAATTTGTAAGTGCCCTGAAAGTGTTTTGGAGGCAAATACACATTTCCTTTGTGTTTTTGTGGGTGTGCATATGATTTGTGCGTGTGCGTGTGTGTGTGTGTGTGTGTGTGTGTGTGTGTGTGTGTGTGTGTGCATGTGTTTTGTGTGTGCGTTTGAATGTATGCATGTGTTTGTGTGTACGTGTGAATGTGTTTTTGGTATGTGCGCACCTATGCGTTTTGTGTGTGTGTGTGTATGAGCATGCGTATCTGCTTTGTTTGTGTGTGTGGGTATGTTTTGTGTGTGTGTGTGTGTGTGTGTGTATGTTTTGTGTTTTGTTTGTGTGTGTGCGTGTGTGTGTGTGCGTATGTGAGTGTCTCTGTGTGTGTGTGTCTCTATCTCTCTGTGTGTGTGCGTGTGTGTGTGTGTGTGTGTAAAGTCCAGTTATGAGAGAGGTGCTGACCTCAGAGGCCTGGTGGGAATAACGACCGTCCTACTGCGTCTTCTCTCCTCTGTCACATGACTCAGTTTGCTCATGGTTCCCATCGTAGAGAAATGACAGAGAGAGAGAGAGAGAGAGAGAGAGAGAGAGAGAGAGAGAGAGAGAGAGAGAGAGGAACAGAGAGAGAGAGAGAGAGAGAGAGAGGAACAGAGAGAGAGAGTGAGAGAGAGAGAGAGAGAGACATGATTATTATGACTGGACTCTTGAGGTAATGCTCTATTTCTCATCTTGTTCTCCACGTGTTCACTTATTTTTCCTCTGCGTATCAGAATTCCTTAAACAGAGAACACGCTGGAGCAGAAAGCCAAGCAGACTGACACGCTGCTCTGGCTCGTATTTCTTAAAGCGTTCTACAGTTAAATCAGTGGATCCGGATCAGCGCCACTTCATTTGAAATCCGATTTGGACAAATTTAGCTCAACGTTTTCATTGACAGTCTCATCCATGCAGAGAGGTAGATAAAGATTGACAGTTAAGGTTTTACGATTACGATTTAAAGGTTTTAACATTTGAGGCGAGGCGACTGAGAACTTGCTTTGCTCTCAAGTCGTTGTTCCAAGTTATATAATGTTGAAAGCCTTTTTTCCCAGTGCTGCACTGACCCTTACCGTGACCTAGATGACCTGGAACTTTAGGTTCAGTTCAGTATGGATCTATAAAGGCCATCGTTGGGAACGTCAACAGCTTTGTGGATAGAGATATGTAATATGGAAACAAAACACACACCACCAAATGGAAGCAACAAGCTACACCGGCGCTAAAAGCAGCAACGTGCGCTGCCAAACAAAGCTCTCCCTCCAAAATGGCCTTTTTGTGTTGCTCTCTCTGTGTGCTCAGCCCTGTGTAATGAGATGTGTTTACAGTGTGTGAACAGAGGGCTCTTTTGTTTCCCTGACAGCCCCTCTCCTGGTCCTCTCCTTCCCGCCCGGCCTCCTCTTCCAGTCACGTATGTCACGCTAAGCCTTCTGGGAAAAACACACGAGGCTCTGGGGTGAAACACATCACTCTTTTGGGATGTTTTTCTCAATAACACTCTACGTCAAACGTCGTATCACTCTTTGGAATACGCCTCTCGCCAATACTCTGAGACATCAAGTGTCGTATCACTTTTTGGTGTACTTTTCTCGCTAACACTCTAAAGGTATCACTCTTTTTTACTCTCCTGGTCTTGTCCCTCCTGCTCTGCCTCGTCATCTAGTACTGTATGTCACGCTTAGCCTTCTGGGAAAAACACAGGAGACTCTGGGGTCAAACAGCACTCTTAAATATCAGACGCAGTTTCACTCTTTGGAATACCTCTCTCAATAACACTCTTAGATATCAAACATCACTCTTTGGAATACTTTTCTCTCCAACAGCAACATCCATAGAAAAAGCTTTATTGACTGTCAAATTGTTAATAAATTATTACTATTTGACTTTATTTCATAAACTTGATCGATGACTTTGAATAACTCACGTTTCAAACCAGTTTCTTTGGAGCTGTACTTCCCGGTACATAGATATATTTTTTATTGACTGAACATCTCTATACATGACTGTAACTGGTGCTTTTCCGCAGTTTGTCTGAAATAAATCCTCTTCATGTTTCTCCCCTTCAGTCCCATCTTATACGTTTTTAATTTACCAAACGTTTGCAGAGGGAATATATCCATTTTCCACACTGTTGACCACAGCGCTGTATTATTCATGTTCGGAGGAAAGAGCTCCGATTTGTTAGACCCTGTGGTACGGTAAAGACTGTCATAAAATCAACTACCACCATATCTACCACTGGAGTAAAAAACGAAACTGTTATTGCATTTCATAAAGGTTACATCTTGATTCTTTAGTGCGGTTATTTCAGCAGTGCAAGTAGGACAGACAAATTACACCACAGTGAAAGAATCACTGGGGATATGAGGTCAAGACATAACTGGAGCACTCACACACACACACACACACACACACACACACACACACACACACACACACACACACACACACACACACACACACACACACACACACACACACACACACACACACAGAAACACACTTATTCACTCCACACACAAAAAAACCACGTTCTGGAAATATCTTTTTTAACTTTATTCGACTTTTGGACTTGCAAATATTGTAACTTGTAAATCTGGGTCAGTGTAGAGGATCTGAACTGTACTCCCTGTGTGTGATGCTGAGCTCAGCCCTATCCCACCCTCTCTCTCTCTTTATCTCTGCCACCTCTCTTTCTATGTTCCTCTCTCTCTCTCTCTCTCTCTCCTTATCTAGCTCTCTTTCACTCTATCTGTTTGTATCCTCGGAGTGTTTTCTCAATGATTTACATAACAAGAAGTCTTTGCAGCTTACCCCAATGGTCTCCAGCACCTTTCAATCTTCAATCCTCTAACTGCACCTGTCTCTGTGTTTACTGCATGTAACCCCTCTCTCTCTCTCTCTCTCTCTCTCGCTCTCTCTCTCTCTCTCTCTCTCTCTCTCTCTCTCTCTCTCTCTCTCTCTCTCTCTCTCTCTCTCTCTCTCTCTCTCTCTCTCTCTCTCTCTCTCTCTCTCTCTCTCTCTCTCTCTCTCTCTCTCTCTCTCTCTCTCTCTCTCTCTCTCTCTCTCTCTCTCTCTCTCTCTCTCTCTCTCTCTCTCTCTCTCTCTCTCTCTCTCTCTCTCTCTCTCTCTCTCTCTCTCTTTCTCTCTCTCTCTCTCTCTCTCTCTCTCTCTCTCTCTCTCTCTCTCTGAGCTGTTGTGCAAACAGAAAGTTTTCTCATAACTTTATGCATTTTATTATATACAGAGCTGTGAATCTCCCTGTCATCTCCATCTCATTCTCTCTCTCTCTCTCTCTCTCTCTCTCTCTCTCTCTCTCTCTCTCTCTCTCTCTCTCTCTCTCTCTCTCTCTCTCTCTCTCTCTCTCTCTCTCTCTCTCTCTCTCTCTCTCTGTCTCTCTCTCTCTCTCTCAGTCTCTCTCTCTGTGTGCGGTTTTAACTTTATTTTGTTCCAGAAGGGCAGCATTTTATTATATACAGAGCTGTGAATCTCTCTCTCTCTCTCTCTCTCTCTCTCTCTCTCTCTCTCTCTCTCTCTCTCTCTCTCTCTCTCTCTCTCTCTCTCTCTCTCTCTCTCTCTCTCTCTCTCTCTCTCTCTCTCTCTCTCTCTCTCTCTCTCTCTCTCTCTCACTCTCTCTCTGAGCTGTTGTGCAAACAGAAAGTTCTTGCGGTTTCATAACTTTATTTTGTTCCAGAAGGGCAGCATTTTATTATATACCGAGTTGTGAATCTCCCTGTCATCTCCCTCTCTCTCTCTCTCTCTCTCTCTCTCTCTCTCTCTCTCTCTCTCTCTCTCTCTCTCTCTCTCTCTCTCTCTTTTTGTCCCTTTATCCCTCTTCTTTGGCGTCTGACATTTTGTTGAGAGGTGTCACGGTTCTTTCTCTCCATTCCCATGTCTCTCTGTCAAATTCAAACTTAGCAAAGCTCAACAAACTGTAGCTTTCTTGGTATGACATATTATATATGGATTGCCAAAGCAAAACACTGAGAACACACAAATATATGAGAACTCATGAGAAAAATACAACACAATACTGTATATCAAACAAACAATGCATACATGATAAAAAATTCTCTCTCCTGGTATTACAAGAGGAAATATGTCTTGCCGCTAATGTGACACACTCACATTTCCCCCTAGAAGGTCAAATATGCGCTGTAAAATGAGCACAGTCTGTCCTCCCTGGGTTGCCAGGTTTGCCTGTGACTGCCTCTTTAAGTTGCCAGACTGTGCTCGCTGAGTCTGTACCTTGCCAATGTCTTCCTCCGTTTTTTTTTTTATCATTTACTATGGTCAGGTAGTCTGCCTTCAAATACAAGAATACAGTTTTCATGTTTTCTTTGGTATTTTTTTGTTTCTCTCGGAAATGATTCATATTTTTCTTTTTGTGTAGTAATAATATGGTTGTGGCAGATTGACTGAGGATAGTCCTTTGGAAGAGGAGATCCTTCCCACTGCTCCTCCCCTGGCTCAGAAGGGCTTTGTAGTGGGAGGGTGGGGGGCGGTTGCACATTGTGAGATGTGCAGAATTTGATGGCTCGGTTCTGAATTGCAGTAATTAGTCGATATTGGCCTAGTTCTGCCCTGCATGCTTTGTTGGGACTTTCAATACATGTGTAGAGGAGTGTGACTTTGTTGCAACTGTTGAGGTGAACTAAATATGTTTGTAAATATGTGTACACCACCTGCATTCATTACAAGAGCATATATACAGGAGCAACATTCGGACAGGTCTTGTAGTTTACTGGGCCATCAATTGCACTCATTTTGAACATGTACCTGTTCTTCCCAGAAACAGAGTGATTTGGCTGGGATCACTGAGAGGGGAGATGTGGGCTAGACTGTGAATGCACTTGAAGACGACGCGTCGATACTCTGTTACCATGGAATCCACTGTGCTGTTGCTAAGAGGAGAGCCACAGGTGTGTCTCCTAAGGAAAATACAGACCTAGGCTGTGTTTCGCCCTACTTAAACTCTACCTACTACACACTCATTGAGTACCTACTTAAACTCTACCTACTACACACTCAATGAGTACATACTTAAACTCTACCTATTACACACTCAAAGAGTACCTACTTAAACTCTACCTACTACATACTCAAAGAGTACCTACTTAAACTTTACCTACTACATGCTCAATGAGTACCTACTTAAACTCTACCTACTACATACTCAAAGAGTACCTACTTAAACTCTACCTACTACATACTCAAAGAGTACCTACTTAAACTATATCTACTACAAACTCAATGAGTACCTACTGTATATTGACTACTTCAACTGAAATCTAGTATACTACTATTTTTTTAACAAAGATTTGCTTATATTGTTAGTATGCTCAACTGGAACATGTGACCAAAACCCCGGACAGGAGGAAATTGCCGAATTGTATTTTGGGGCGTGAAGTATCGTCTAGTAACCTCTCTGGGGTACTCAACATTTCCCCAAATACAATATGTCATCCGGGAACATTTTCCATACTCAAATTTCACATATGTACCGTTGACATACAGCACACTTATTTTGGGTCACATGTAGTACGTTAGATATGTATTGTAGGCGATTTGGAACACAGTGCTTGGCTTTTTGGCTTTGACAGAGCTGCAGCAGGCGGCACGTCTGTTACTGGGTAGGTTAAGGTGCTGTAGGTTTGGCAGCACGGTGGCTCAGTGGTTAGCACTGTTGCCTCACAGCAAGAAGGTCCTGGGTTCAAACCCCACCTCAGCCAAGGGCCTTTCTGTGAGTAGTTTGCATGTTCTCCCCATGTTTGTGTGGGTTTCCTCCCACCATCAAAAAACATGCCACATCCTCCTACCAGTGCCCTGACCAGTCCGTGCCAATTCACCTGCAGTCGGTCTGTGTGTCCTCTGTGCAAGACGTAATATGTTGGGTGAACAAGTCTGGCGCAAATTGGCTGCCGTGGTATCACTCAGGCTGAGTGTTGTGTTTGCTAGCTCTCGGTCCATTCGCAGTTCGTTCTGTGGTATTAATTGGCGACCAAAATGTGTAAAGCGCTTTGAGTATCTAGAAAAGTGCTAAAAAGTAAATACAATGAATTATTATTATTAATACAGTGTTACTCGGAGAGTCCTGTTCTCTTTCTCTCTCTCTCTCTGCCCCCCCCCCCCCCCCATCTCTCTCTCTCGATGTGTGTGTGTCTCATCCAGGGTGAGTATGATGGAGCTGCAGCAGGTCTGTCACTGGGGAGGTTACAGTAATACAGTGTTACTTGGAGAGTCCTGTTCTTTCTCTCTCTCTGTGTGTTTCCTCCTCCAGGGTGGGTAGGAAGGAGCCGCTGGGTGTGAGGGTCTGTTACTGGGGAGGTGTTACTTGGAGAGTACGTCTCTCTCTCTCTCTCTCTCTCTCTCTCTCTCTCGCTCTCTGTGTGTTTCCTCCTCCAGGGTGGGTAGGATGGAGCCGTTGGGTGTGAGGGTCACCCTGACTCACAGCCACCAGACATCATTACACTGTGCCTCTCAGCCATTGGCTGTTCAGCCTCATTGTGCCTCTGGGTGGATTGTGTATGGATGGATTAGCTCTAATGTATGTGTCTGTGTGTGTGGGTGGGCTTTCTTTCACTCTACGATCATCACGTTGTTTTCACAGCAAATGTGTCTGTGTGTGTGCTGTCCAATCATATGTATGTGTGTGTGTGTGTCCACTTCTGTGAGTGTGTGTGTGTGTGTGCTGTTCATTCATGTGTGTGTGTGTGTGTGTGTGTGTGTGTGTGTGAGTGTGTTTGTGTGTGTGTGTGTGTGTGTGTGTGTGTGTGTGTGTGTGTGTGTGTGTGTGTGTGTGTATGTGTGAGTTGAGTTGATAGCGAGAGCGTGGGTCATTAGCCTTATCTGACTGCACCATAAGGCTTGAGGTCACTCTCTGTGAGGAGAATGGATTTTTTTACCCCTGACTAGAGCTGGAGGGAGGAGGGGAGAGAGAAAGAGGGGGAGAGAGAGAAAGAGCGAGAGAGGGGGGTGGGGGGGGGAGTCTTTTGTTTGCAGATGATTTAGTTTAGCTATCAAACTCGGAAGAAGGATTGCAACAACTCCTAAATCTTCTGCAACAATTCTGTCAGAACTAGGCCCTGACAGTGCATCTTACAGTTAGACCAAAATTCATGATATTCCAAAAAAGATTCAGATGTCAGTTAAATAGGTACAGATTTGTATTTGCAACACAATTGTCACATGTTTAACTTGTGCTATTTGATGTTTATCATATACTAACATATATGGTTATTATTATTATTGTTATTGCAGCTGTTTATTAGTTTCTGGTTTGACCAATGCTTTGACAATAACTATGATACAGTATTTCATGTCAATAAAGCTTATTGAAATTGAATTGAAATTGAGAGAGAGAAAGAGAGAGAGAGAGAGGAGGCAAAGGAGTGAATCAAAACAGGATTTAAAATGCATGGGATTCTTACAGTAGGTGAGGTGCAACGCTGCCTGTCAATCTCCATAGATGTGAGTATATTAAAGGAGGCTGACTTTAAAAAATCTGCCTTTAAAGATTCAAATCTGCTGAATTGAAGAAGAAATTCGTCAAGATGACTGACAGAATAATCACCTGACCTTGTCAAATGTTTCTGGATTGTCCACAGCTTCGACTTGACACCTCGCTAACCGCTGGCTGGCGTCGGTTGCCGTGGCAACAGTCCCGACTTACTGGCGCCCGGAGTTTGCCCTTAAAAAGCAACTGAAATAAGAGGAGAGAAATAAATGACTCTGAGAGTTTAAGTCAGGACGCTGCCTGCTTTCTCCACCTCACACTTGGTGTAGGCGATTTAGCAGTAAATATTTACTGTTAGGGTGAGCGTTGAAAATCCGCGGACATATGTCTTGATGTTGTTTTACAGTTAGAGTAAAAGTACTCTTTGAGCTTTGAATCCTTTGACATATCTTAATGTTGTTTGACAGTTAAAGTTAAAGTACTCTTTGAGCTTTGAATCCGCTGACAAGTCATGATGTTGTTTTACAGTTGGAGTAAAAGTACTCTTTGAGCTTTGAATCCTTTGACATATCTCGATGTTGTTTTATAGTTAAAGTACTCTTTGAGTTTTGAATCTGCTGACAAGTCTTGATGTTGTTTTACAGTTAGAGTTAAAGTACTCTTTGAGCTTTGAATCCTTTGACATATCTTGATGTTGTTTTACAGTTAGAGTAAAAGTGCTCTTTGAGCTTTGAATCATTTGACATATCTTGATGTTGTTTTACAGTTAGAGTAAAAGTACTCTTTGAGCTTTGGATCCGTTGACATATCTTGACGTTGTTTTGCAGTTAGAGTTCTCTCCATCAGACAAGTATCTCTGCTAACAGGGCAGTGCTCTCCTCACTGGCTATAGTCCAGAGTTCAAAGGTGGACGGTGGTAGTGAGATTTCAGTAACACTACACTAGCACCAGTTACACCCCTCCCTGAACATTATTGGGTTTAGTCCTTTCAAGCCAGTATAGGATCCAAGCAGGGTGACCTTAGGACCTGTCACCTCAAACCCTTTTCTGAGTTTCAAGTCCTTTACTTCTCTCCTTTGTTTCTCCTGTTGCCTTTCCTTACTGTTTTCTGAAGCAAAAATGTAAAATCAAAAAGGGAGTGAAATAAGAAGGAGAGAGGGAGTTATACCGTTTTGAAATGAGAGTAAGAGGGTACATAGTGGTTAGGTGTTGTCTCAGCGTGCGGCTTGCCGTGCAAAGTCTTTGCTCTCGGCTGGTGTCGGAGGTAAGAGAAATGCTCTGCTAGTGCAGCGGGTTAGCGTCAGGGTCATGTTGTTACAGCATCTTCCAGCTCGGCTCCCCGACGCTCGTGTTGACTCGGGGGGGTGACTCACTGTGACCTGGAATACATTGTGTCCTCAACGTTCCAAAATGGAACCGGAGAGAGAGATTCTAGAGAGACCCTCGGGTTTCCAATCAGAACGTGGAGGGAGATGTGGCGAATGGGGGTGGTTGGTGATGCAGGGTGCCTTTTTTTTGGCTGAGGGGGGGGGGGGGATCTAACCGGTTTAATTTAGTTCTCTTCCTCGTAATATTTTTGTTTAACCCGTTGTTCAACCAATGTTACACAAGAATCTTTTTTGTGATTGTGTTGCAATAATCTTTAATATCCCATTATTATTCACAAGTGTATGCCAGCCTTGTTTTACATCAATGATGTCCTAGTTAAACAAAAACCGATGCCAACTTAAGTGGACTACATTGTGACAAAAATAGCCGTCTCATTAAGTCAATTAGAAAAGGCTAGAGTTCGAACCCTTAATGTGTTTTCACAGTGAAGTGCGCTTGGCCCATTTGAACCACTTTAATCTTCCGTTCTTTAAAACATATTAATAATACTGGCTCAGACACACATGCTCAACAGTGTTTTGTTTCTTTGTTGTTGTTTTTTGCGTGTGGATGCTTAACAGCACTCTGGAAAGTCGGGAGCTATAAAAATATCTGTGAGGAGGCTGAGTAATCGTGATAATGAAATCTCTAGAGGCTGTTTCAAGGGCATCCTTGTCTATGTTTGTCTGATGCAGTCTTTACATGTGGACGGGGTTTGCACAGATGAAGGAGATGCACTAAACCTTCAGAGGGTCCTTCCTTTAGGTGACTGGGATGTTAAATCATGTTTGCATCAAACATGTTCAATGGTGTGTTTCCTCATTTTATAACTCGGTGGTCATTTTACAAATCTGTTACAGAAGCTTTGAAAAATAGCTGCTCCTTATCAAATCTGTTTACGTATTGAGCCTACATTTTTTGTTTATTCAACCTTTATGTAACCAGGCAAGTCCATTGAGAACATGTTCTCATCTACAAAGGAGGCAGCACACCCCTGGGTTCTAGTTCTAGAATTAGAAGTTGGTAACATTAGCATCTCCAGTGAAGGTTCTAGAATACTTCTGCAAAACTTCATTCCCCCCACCCCCCTCTCTGCTGATTCTGCACAGAATGGAGCAGTACCCTCAAGTAGGTTACCTGCAAACCTGATGACACACACACTTCATTCTTTTTGTAGCCATTGATTTAAAAGAGTTGTGTTCCAGATTAATAGGGATTAAGCAATGGAATGCTAGTCTTCGTCCCTGGGAGAGGTTGTTTGGACAGTAACCGCTTCCAGTATTTGTGCTTCAAGGCAGGTTGAAATTTAAATTAAGAGAGGCTATTTGGTCGGAAAGATTGCATCTGAAAAAGAGGACCCAATTTGCACCGACGACACCCTTTAATAATAATAATTAATAATTCATTGTATTTAGTTTTTAGCGCTTTTCTTAAGAAGTCAAAACGCTTTACAGATTGGTCGCCGGTTAAGTACACACAACAAACAGACAGACAGCTATCACACAACAATCAGTCTGGGTGATACAGCTTTTCACTTGTAAATGCAAAATCTCTCCTTCTTTTGAAAGATACCACTTCAAGAACCTAAAAAAATTAAGGCCAGTTTACACGAATAACAAACTGTACTTGAAACGATCTCTAAAATATCATGGAGCATGTGTAAAAAGTAATTTTGTCTAACTATTATTATTATTTTTTTTTTTTTTTAAATGGAAAACCCCTTGTGTTTATTTTGGCAAATGATAGTGTGAGGATGGTGAAAACGCATGGCCACCCGTTCTCTCTCTCTCTACAATACAGAGGGACTTCTCTCTGGCGGGGACCAGAGGGTGACTAATGTTTTCAGCTAAACACACAGCAGCTGCCTCTTCACTTCCCAGCGCGCTCACTGCCAACTTTCTATCTCTCCCTCTGCTTCTCTCTCTCTCTCTCACTCTCTCTCTCTCTCTCTCTCTCTCTCTCTCTGTCTTTCTTTCTCCATCTGTTTTTTTCTGTGTTTCTCTTTCTCTCTCTCTCTCTCTCTCTCTCTCTCTCTCTCTCTCTCTCTCTCTCTCTCTCTCTCTCTCTCTCTCTCTCTCTTTATCTCACACTTTTCTGATTCTTTTTCTTAAACTCACATGTTCTCTCTTTACTTTTCTCACAGTCTGGTTCCCTCCTCCTGTACCCCCCCCCCCCCCCCCATTCCCCCCCCCCCCCACTCCTCTCATCCCCTCGTTTCTTTCCTCCTCCTCTCTTCTCCACTCCTCTTTTCCACTAGTTGTTCATTGCATAGGGAGTGTGTGTGTGTGTGTGTGTGTTTGCGTGTGAACGTGCATAAACAAGCCTGGATCCACCAGGGCCTGGATCCTTTTCTGCTCCACTGGACAGAGAGAGGGAGAGAGAGACGGAGAGAGAGAAAGTGAGAAAGAGAAAGAAAGAGAGCGAGAGAGAAAGAGCTAGAGAGAGAGAGAGAGAGAGAGAGAGAGAGAGAAAGCGAGAGAGAGAGAGAGAGAGAGAGAGAGAGAGAGAGAGAGAGAGAGAGAGAGAGAGAGAGAGAGAGAGAGAGAGAGAGAGAGAGAGAGAGAGAGAGAGAGAGGCTGGTTGCTGTCGAGTCAGGCAGGGACTGCCAGCTGATCCCCGTCCCTGTGCAGCCTCTTCCCCAGTGGAGCCACACGCAGACACCCCCCCCCCCCTAAGGCCCCAGGCCACATGCAGTCCCAGCTGTAGTTCCATCCTCCAGCCACCCGAGGCGCCGTCTCCACCACCTGTCGCTGCCACCTGGGTGTCCGTTACGACCGACATCCAGCTCTCCTACATGGCTGCCATGATGCTCATGTCTGACACTGAGACACCGTCACCTCTCAACAGAACAAAAAAGTCCACTCTGTTTTACTTTACCTTAAGCTGGGTCAGCCTCCTTGTAATTCCTCACTAAACAAAGTTCAGGTAATACCTTTAAAATGTTTATCCAGGACAATGCCTAATGTAAGAAAGCTATGGTGTCAGAATGTGAGACCTCTGACCTGATCTGACCTGGTCTGATCACTTTAGCCTTGTGTTGCTGAGTCACGACCTCGTAACACACACACACACGCGCGCACGCGCGCCCTCTCTGATTGGTTTGATATCTGTATTGGTGAGTACCATTTTCATTGCAGCTTATGTTGTCCTGTCCTCACTTAGTCGGCACGGTTACATGTGTTTGATGAATTAACCTATAGCGGCTCTAACAGAGGCTAAGGCTTCTATACGCACGACTTCCAGGTTTCTGTTTGTTCTGGACTTGGTTGAGAGAGAGAGAGAGAGAGAGAGAGAGAGAGAGAGAGAGAGAGAGAGAGAGAGAGAGAGAGAGATAGAGAGAGAAAGACTTTTTATTTTTAGATGCTCTTTATTGTAAAATCCAACTCACACAAAGAAACATACAAATATGCATACGCCTCCTAGTTTACAACCCCCCCCCCCTCCCCCACACACCCACACCTTAAAACAATCCACAAAACATAATCTTATAAAAACACCTGACCCAAAATCAGAAAGAGAAAGAAAGAGTGAGAGAGATGGTGGTGTGTTTGCTACTGTGTGGTGCTAGTGTAAACCCAGGCACATGTTATATATATATACATTGTGTGTGTGTGTGTGCGTGCGTATTTTACACCCTAGACACACAGTCGTATGCCTATGGTGCTCCCAGTAGATTTGATTGAGGTTAGAATAAAACATTAATCAGCGCTCTAAATGTATAACAAGATCTCTAGTTTAAGCCAAAGCTTCCAGTCAATTTCCTGTCAATGCAATGATCTGAAAACACCTGCTGCCAAGACCAAACCGCTGAAGGAAGGGAATCTAATTAACCAGAAGGCCAACTGCCATATACAAACTACCTGACCTGAGACACAGCACTATGCGTTGTCATATTCTATTTCTGGATGTAGTCTCCTGCAATGGGGACCAATTGAAATCTCCCGTGGTGAATGAGTCTATCCCATCCATCTCTGCATGCAGTCCCAAGCAAACACTCCAAGCCATAGGAGTTGTTTATAATACAATTTTACAATTCGATAAAGGTGTTGAATGTTATCCATCCATCCATCCATTAGCTATACCGCTTATCCTATGCAGGGTCGCGGGGGGGGGGGGGGGGGGTGGAGCCAAAACCCCCGGACACAGGGCGAGAGGCGGGGTACACCCTGGACAGGTCGCCAGTCTATCACAGGGCCGACACATAGGGACAGACAACAATTCACACTCACATTCACATTCACATTCACACCTACGGACAAGTTAGAGTCACCAATTAACCTGCATGTTTTTGGACTGTGGGAGGAAACCGGAGTACCCGGAGGAAACCCACGCAAACACGGGGAGAACACACAAACTCCACACAGAAAGACCCTTGGGTCAGGTGGGGATTTAACCCAGGACCTTCTTGCTGTGAGGCAACAGTGCTACCCACTGAGCCACCATGCTGCCCAGCTGACCAATGCATATTGGCTATCATTTGAAATCTATTAAAACTATTCCAATATAATTGCATCCTGAAGACGACATAAGCAACAGAATGTCACAATGGGTGGCTGACCGGGAGGTAATATGAATCCACTTGCAGTATTTCTTAAAACAGACGGGTAGACGTATTTCAATGAAGTTGTATATTTATTTCTTGTGAACACAAACAATGACCGCACAAAGAACCAACCACCATAGTGCGGTATATATACACATCTGTGAACAATCACCCAATCAACCCAATCAACCAATCCACCCCCACAGGTGACACATATTAACTAATCAGGTCCCCATGCGTTTCTGTCTGGTGTGAGGCTGTGCTTGATCGTCACAGAGCCCCCCCCCCCTCGAGGCGCGGTGCCCGACGCGCGGACTAGGACAATCTGGCCGGGCCAGATGGTAATCCCAGATTAAGTCCCGATCCAGGACATGGCCGTCCGGAACCCATTGCCGCTCCTCAGGACTGTACCCCTTCCAGTCTAGAAGGTACTGGACCTTACCCCGGACCACCCGGGAGTCCAGGATCTCCCGGACCGTGTAAACAGGAACCTCATCCACGATGCGAGGAGGTGGCGGCGCCGGCTCAGGACCCGGAACGCCCGAACTCACCAACACCGGCTGGAGCAGGGAGACGTGGAATACGGGGTGAACCCGCATGGACCTGGGGAGGACCAGTTCATAGGCCACCCTGTTGATCCGCCGGGCCACCTTGAAAGGCCCCACGAACCGGCGTCCCAGCTTGTGCTGCTCCCCCCGGAGAGGAAGGTCCCGGGTCGACAGCCACACCCGTTGCCCAGGACGGTAGGATGGAGCCTCCTGGCGCCTCCGGTTGGTCTGGACCTCCCGCTGTCGAGACATCCGCAGGAGCGCCACCCGGGCCCGACCCCACGCACGCCGGCATCGACGCACCAGGGCAGCCGCAGATGAAACCCCGACCTCTACCTCCTGGTCAGGGAAGAGAGGCGGGGCGTAACCGTACTGGCACTTAAAGGGCGACATGCCCAATGAGGAGTGGAAGAGGGTGTTGTGGGGTCGCCTCCAGGTCCTGGTTGACCTTCTCGGTCTGCCCGTTGCTCTGCGGGTGGAAGCCAGAGGACAGACTCAGACGCCCCAACCAGCTTACAGAAGGCCTTCCAGGACCTGGCGGTGAACTGGGGCCCCCGGTCGCTGACCACGTCGACCGGGAACCCGTGGACCCGGAAGACGTGCTGGAGGAGCAGGTCCGCAGTCTCCGGGGCGGACGGCAGTCGGGAGAACGGAACAAACACGGCCCCCTTCGAGAACCGGTTCACGACTACCGTGATCCCCGTGAAGCCCCGGGAGTCCGGCAACCCCGTGATGTAGTCCAACGACAGGTGGGACCAAGGACGACGGGGCACCGGCAACGGCAAGAGGGTACCCACGGGCCGGCTCCGGAGACTCTTGTTCTGGACGCAGATGGCGCTGCCCGCATCCTTGGCCACCAGAACCGCCGTCGGATGAACTCCAAGGTCCTAGTGCGGCCAGGGTGGCAAGCCAGCCGTGAGGAGTGACCCCAGCGGAGGACCCCGTCCTGAACCCCTGGTGGGACGAAGAGCCGATCAGGCGGGACTCCGTCCGGCAGAGAAACCCCCCTCAAGGCCCGACGGACAGTAGCCTCGATCCCCCACTGAACCGGGGCCACCATCCGTGCTGCCGGAACGACCGGCTCAGCGGAATCCAGGCCCTCTACCGGGTTGTGCTGGCGGGACAGGGCGTCGGCCTTCACATTTTTGGAACCCGGTCGGTTGGTCAGGACGTAGTTGAACCTGGAGAAAAACAGGCCCCACTGAGCCTGTCTGGAGCTCCGCCTGGTGGCGCCGATGTACTCCAGATTCCGATGGTCCGTCCAGACTGCGACCGGGCGCCGGGCCCCCTCCAGCCAGTGCCGCCACTCCTCAAAGGCCAGCTTGACGGCCAGCAGCTCCCGGTCTCCCACGTCGTAATTCCGCTCGGCCGGGGACAGACGTCGGGAGAAGAAAGCGCAGGGATGGCGCTTGCCGTCCCGCTGGGAGCGTTGGGAGAGCACCCCACCCACGCCCCAACTGGACGCGTCGACCTCAACGGTGAAGGGCAGGGCGGGATCCGGGAGCTGCAACACCGGAGCCGAGGTGAACCGCTCCTGAAGCGCACAGAACGCTTGCTGAGCCTCTGGTGTCCAGAGGAAGGCCCCGGGCGGCCCGCAGGTCAAGGCGGTGAGGGGAGCTGCGACCGTGCTGAAGTCCTTGATGAACCGCCGATAAAAGTTAGCAAACCCCAGGAACTGTTGCACCTGTTTGACGCAACCGGGCGAGGGCCAGACCCTGACGGCTTGCACCTTAGCGGGGTCCATCTCCAGACGGCCTGCCGAAACCACCTAGCCCAGGAAGTGGACGCGGGCGGTGTGGAATTCGCACTTCTCCGGCTTCACGTACAGGTGGTGTTGTAGTAGGCGCCGGAGAACCCGTTGGACGTGGTGGCGGTGGTCCTCTAGTGACCGTGAAAACACCAAGATGTCGTCGAGGTACACGAACACAAAGAGGCCCAGCATGTCCCTGAGCACGTCATTGATGAACGATTGAAAGACTGTGGGGGCGTTGGTGAGTCCGAACGGCATGACGCAATACTCATAGTGGCCGGAAGGGGTGTTGAACGCGATCTTCCACTCGTCCCCCTCCCGGATACGCACCAAGTTGTACGCGCTGCGGAGGTCCAGCTTGGTGTAAACCGCAGCTCCCTGCAGTCTTTCAAACGCTGCCGTCATCAAATTAAAGGATACCGGTTCTTCAACGTGATCCGGTTCAGGCCACGATAATCCACGCACGGTCGCAGATCCCCGCCCTTCTTGGAGACGAAGAAAAAACCGGCCCCCGCCGGGGACGTGGACGGCCTGATGAACCCCAAGGCCAGGGCCTCCTTAATGTAGGCGTCCATGGCGGCCTCCTCAGGTCCGGACAACGAGAACAGCCCCCCCCGTCGGTGACGTGCTGCCGGGAATCAGGTCGATGGAGCAGTCGTACTCTCGATGGGATGGCAGACGGGAGGCCCGTTGTTTGCTGAACACTGCCGCCAGGGGATGGTAATCCGCCGGAACCCCCGTCAAATCCACCAGACCCTCTGGCCCAAGTCCAGCGGCTGGAGCGACGAAGGACAGCAGGTGGCGGCACAATGAGAACCCCAACCCACGACGGACCCCGCCGCCCAGTCAAAACGAGGGTTGTGACTAAAGAGCCAGGGGGACCCCAGAATAAGAGGAGCCCCAGGAGACGAAATCACATGGAACTGGAGAGTCTCCATGTGATCAGACCCAAGGAACAACTGCAACGTCAGCGTCACCTGGGTAATCGTACCGCTGCCAATAGGGCGCCCGTCCAAAGCCACCACCAAGAGAGGCGTAGGCAGCGACCGCAGCGGAATCTGCCACCGTTCCACTGTCCCACTGTCAATAAAACTCCCCGCCGCACCAGAGTCCACAAAAGCGTCCAAGGGAACGCGCTGGTCAGCCCACGCCAGCACACCGGGCAATACTAGTCTGTGTCGAGGAGAGGTCACCACCTCCAAACTCACCACCGACTTCTCGGGAGTGGAGGAGCCCTGGCGTTTCCTGGACGGTGAGGACAGGTCCGACGCCCATGCCCGGCGAGCCCACAAAACAGGGAGAGATGCTCCGTCAGCCGCCGTTCCCGCTCAGCAGCGGGGAGAATGGTCAGCCCCAGGTCCATAGCCTCCACACCAGAAACCCCGGGTGAAGCAGCGCAGGCGGATGAACCGACGAAAGCGGCGAACCCGCCTCTCCCGCAGGCGGCAGTCTATGCAGAGCGCGAGGGAAATAAGTGGCTCCAGCCCGACGATATCCTCCCGAGCCGCCAGCTCATCCTGTATACCCTCGTGCAGCCCCCGCAGAAACGTGGGAACCAACGCCTCGGCGTTCCAACCACTCTCGACAGCCAGGGAGCGGAACTCCACCGCGTAATCGGCCACGCTCCGAGCCCCCTGGCGGATTTGTAACAGTCGGTGGGCGGCATCCTGGCCGCGAACCGGTTGGTCAAACGTCAGTCGGAAGTCCCGGAGAAACAGCTCGGCGTCAAAACAGGCCGGAGTCTGTCGGATCCAAACTGCTGATGCCCACTCCAAGGCGGAACCACGGAGGAGGGAGATGACAAATGCGATCCGAGCCCGGTCCGTGGCGTAATCCACAGGACAGAGGTGGAATATTAGAGAACACTAGGTGAGGAAACCCCGGCAGGAACCGGGGGCACCATCGAATTTGTCGGGAAGGGAAAGAGGAAGTCCACGAACTCCCACATCACCCGTCGCCGAAAGCGGAGATCGGGCTGGAGCCACTCCCGGGTCCGGTACCGGAGCGCCCCCCCTACCCAAGCCCAGCAACGAGTCATTCAGGCGGCCCAACTCCACCGCAATCTCTGAAAGCATACGGCCATGGCGACTCAACACAGCCGCCTGCGAACTAACGTCCGCCTGCAGAACGGACAATACTGCTGGATCCAAGTGTGGTGCGGTCATTCTGTCACAATGGATGGCTGACGGGGAGGAAATATGAATCCACTTGTAGTATTTCTTAAAACAGACGGGTAGACGTATTTCAATGAAGTTGTATTTGTCTGGTGTGAGGCTGTGCTTGATCGTCACACAGAAATATAAAAGAAACAAAACAATCTCACAATCTATTTTAACTGCCACGATAAACGAGTTCCATTTAGCTAAAATACTGCTCCTTTACCACTTGTTAATGTTGGTATAGTGAAAAGCACAAAGTAAACATATAAAATGCTAAAATGCTGAAGATGCTACTGTCCAGATTAGTGCTGGTGTATTTGTGTTTTTCAGAGAGTTTTGCTTCGTTCACATTTTAGGGATACTAGTTATGAACTGAGACAATAACAGTGGTTGTCAAGGAAACAAGGCCAATATATCTGATAAAAATGCGGCTGATCTCCCCTTCAGAGTCAGGGTCACTTAGGTTAATATGCCAATTAGTAAGTATAAGTAGGCCTTTGAGTTTGTCAACTAAGTATAAATAGGCCTATGAGTTTGTCAATTAGTAAGTATAAGTAGGCCTAGTAGTTTGTCAATTAGTAAGTACAAGTAGGCCTTTGAGTTTGTCAAACCCTTTCCACAGTTAACCCCTCTGAAACGGCGCCATGTTAAAAATGTGGAACTAAACCAGCACGTGTGTCTGTGTGTGTGTGTGTGTGTGTGTGTGTGTGTGTGTGTGTGTTTGTGTGTGTGTGTGTGTGTGTGTGTGCGTGCGTGCGTGCGTGCGCATGCGTGCGCGTGTGTGCGCGTGCGCGTGCGTGTGCGTGGTTAATGAAAGAATTTGCAAGCACTGTTTAGGCCTGTTTAGAGGGTTACTACTGTAAGTAAATTCAATGCAAGATTGAATTAAATTAACCAAATTGAGATCATTAATTATCTTCAGTTTGATTTCAGTTTCACAACTTGGATGTGTGAGAAGGACTCCTTTGGGAAGCCATGCTATGTTGGTGCTCTGTCACTGTGCGTCATAACGAAGCGTTAGAGACACAATGGTGTTCATATTTTATGTTGAAGCTGTTTTTAAGACACGGTGTCCCGCAACTTCCCCCATCAACTTCCAGTAAACTTTACGGACTGTTTTCCCCCCACTGGAGATGGGGGGGCGTTTCCCTTCAACATCGCCTTGCGCTCTGTCCCTATTACTAGGCAGTAGTATGTTTACATAATCAAGTTCCAAAAGAAACATGACGGCATTGTGACTCATAATTCATGGTGCAAATCTTTGCTCTAAGAATCTTTGCTGTCAGAAAACTGAAGCTAATAGTCCACTAGTCCCCAGTTATCGTAAATATTAAACCTAATAGTGCACTAGTTCTGTAGAGATGAAGCCTAATAGTCCACTAGTCCCCAGTATCTGTAGATATGAAACCTTATAGTCCTCTAGTCCACAGTAAGTATCTGTAGATATGAAACCTTACAGTCCTCTAGTCCACAGTAATCATAAATATTAAACCTTATAGTCCACTGGTCCCCAGTTATCATAAATATTAAACCTTATAGTCCACTAGTCCCCAGTAATCATAAATATTAAACCTTATAGTCCACTAGTCCCCATTAAGCATCTGTAGATATGAAAAGAAGAGACACCTGCTGGTCAAAATGTATACTGTCACAAGCTGATATGACAATGAACATTTAAAAACCATATCTTTTATTTTATACAATTAACAATCTCCAATAGGTTAACTTTTTAACTGTAACATTTGTAAAAAGCAGTGAGAATTATATTTTAGGCGTTCAGAACATTCCTGCCACGACAAAATCAAAAACATGTCTGTTGTCAAAGTGCATCTTCAGTAAAGCTACTGTGACCGTGCAGTGTAAGTGAAACGAACGTGTGTTTTGCCACAACAGCAGAGCCACAGAGTGTAAGTAGGTGTCGTCGTCGCCCCCCCCCCCCCTCGCCCCCCACCCCACCCCACACACACAGCAATAGCAGCGGCAGCAGCAGCTGCCATATCGATCGATCGCACAGATTAATACGACATTGCTGATTTTGCAGAGAATGGTCCCTAGTCGAGAGAGAGAAACAAACTGCTCCAAGGAGTATAGAATGACGTCAAATAACTAAGTGGATGGGTGTGGGTATTGGATAGAATACCCGCTTTATAGGTAAATGGATCCATTTAAACTGCAGTTTGTCTCAGTCTGTCTAACCATAATTCAAGTGTTCAAACTATAGGAATAATACATGCACAATAGTTAAGAAAAGGTCTGCTTTATCCAACCAGTCTGCCTAAACAGAACAAAACTATAAACTATATTGAACTATATTTTGTATTCTATTATAGAGGTTATAGAGAGGACAGAAGCATGCTGACATCTGAAATGTATTATATTATACAATGTGGGTATGTTCTTTTCATTGTCAATTATAACTTTTCAGGCTGAGAATATGTACCGAATAATATCTCTCCATTCCTGATTCCTACATCCTTGTCTTGCTAAACTAGTTTCAGTCAAAGCATTAGAACATACATATAAAACACACAGTTTAGTGTTCTCTGGCTCCATGTCTGATGAATGTTTTTAATGAGGGTTAAATGCTTGTGTTCACTGTAATATAGGACTAGGGCCCTGAGAGGTCAATAACAATAACTTAACATTTTTTATAATTTAAAAAATGTTTTTGTCAATGAGCTGTACCACAACAGTGGTAATACACAAAATGTAAATCATAATTATAATTTTTTATGAATTGAAATTTTGTTGTTTTTTACAGTTGAATTACCTATTGACATCATAACAGAAGATGCACAGTTTCTCTTTCAGCAGTCTGTTTTGATTGTGTCTGTTTCTGGCTGATATGTTACCGTGTGTGAAAGACAAATGCATTGTATAGTGAATAAAGAGTGCTACAAGAAAACTATTTCCAGACTCACTACTCCATAGCTGATAGAGGCCTAATACAACTGTGTGTGTGTGTGTGTGTGTGTGTGTGTACGTGTGTGTGTGTGTGTGTGTGTGTTTGTGTTTGTTTTCACCCATAGCTAATTAGGTTTCAATCAATACTTTGTAATTACGTGATCGTTTGTGTTGGTTTGCATGTGTCAAGCAGTTTTCTGCCTTTTCCTGTCTGTTGACTTACAGGGTTTTAGTCTCGCCACTTGGCAATTAATTATTTAACACTTATTTTTATTCTCTTGTCCCCTTTTAGACTATGGTCTGAGTACAGGACAGACTGGTCTCTCTTGCTCCCCTCCAGACTACGAGTACAGGATCCTAACTGGTCTCTCTTGTCCCCCTCCATACTATGAGTACAGGATCCTAACCGGTCTCTCTTGTGCCCCTCCAGACTATGAGTACAGGATCCTAACCGGTCTCTCTTGTGCCCCTCCAGACTATGAGTACAGGATCCTAACCGGTCTCTCTTGTCCCCCTCCAGACTATGCTATGAGTACAGGATCCTAACCGGTCTCTCTTGTCCCCCTCCAGACTATGAGTACAGGATCCTAACCGGTCTCTCTTGTCCCCCTCCAGACTATGAGTACAGGATCCTAACCGGTCTCTCTCGTCCCCCTACAGACTATGCTATGAGTACAGGATCCTAACCGGTCTCTCTCGTGCCCCTCCAGACTATGCTATGAGTACAGGATCCTAACCGGTCTCTCTCGTCCCCCTACAGACTATGCTATGAGTACAGGATCCTAACCGGTCTCTCTTGTCCCCCTCCAGACTATGCTATGAGTACAGGATCCTAACCGGTCTCTCTTGTCCCCCTCCAGACTATGAGTACAGGATCCTAACCGGTCTCTCTTGTGCCCCTCCAGACTATGCTATGAGTACAGGATCCTAACCGGTCTCTCTTGTCCCCCTCCAGACTATGCTATGAGTACAGGATCCTAACCGGTCTCTCTTGTGCCCCTCCAGACTATGCTATGAGTACAGGATCCTAACCGGTCTCTCTTGTGCCCCTCCAGACTATTACAGGATCCTAACCGGTCTCTCTTGTGCCCCTCCAGACTATTACAGGATCCTAACCGGTCTCTCTTGTGCCCCTCCAGACTATTACAGGATCCTAACCGGTCTCTCTTGTGCCCCTCCAGACTATTACAGGATCCTAACCGGTCTCTCTTGTGCCCCTCCAGACTATGCTATGAGTACAGGACCCTGAGATGACTGATGTGGAGCCTGTCGTCAGCACCGACTTTGCGTCCACGGGGCGGACGGGTCGACGCAACGCCATACCAGACATCCAGGATGGCACCGCCGACCTGCCGGACAAGCTGGCAGAACTTACAGTAGGAGGTGGGTTTCAATACTGGCTGTTTGAACAATCCAGCAGACTTTACATTAGTTTAGTGGTTTCAGTCTTGAATGTATGAAAACAATCCAGTAGACTTTACATTAGTTAAGGTGTTTCAGTCCTGAATGTATGAAAACAAGCTGGCAGAACTTACAGTAGGAGGTGGGTTTCAATACTGGCTGTTTGAACAATCCAGCAGACTTTACATTAGTTTAGTGGTTTCAGTCCTGAATGTATGAAAACAAGCTGGCAGAATTCACAGTAGGAGGTTGGTTTCGACCCTAGCTGCATGGAAACAATGTACTTGATATTACATTTGTTGAATGGTTTCAGTCCTGGATGTATGTAAAAAAGCTGTCAGAACTCACAGTAGGAGGTTGGTTTTTCAACAAACAACAAACAAGTGGAATTCTTTCTACTTTTAAGGCTTCATATTACAGTAAAACGGCTAAGCTTTAGCTGGGATATTGAACAAGCAATGATAGAACTCACAGACCCAAAATGTTCCAATCCAGATAAAAACAACAACAGAACTAGGTTAAAAATAATCCTCTAGATGTAAATCTTTCCAAAATGTTTTTTTTATATATATATCTCTAGAGTGTGTTCATGTACTGTGCATTCTTGCATGAGACTGGGTTACACATTAAACACAAGGCTTTTTTTCCCAGCTCTTGCACTTTCTGTTGAAGTGTATTTCTTTCCGTAATCAAACCTGATTTGAAAAGAAAACATTTGATTGTCAAATGATCAGGGTACCATTTGATTGTGGCTCCAGCTGGGTACAGGGCACAGTGTTTTCAGCATGCTGATTGCCTTTTCAGCCACTGTCAAATACAGGACAAGCTCTTACATACTCTGTTATTTCGTTTCATAATTGAAGGTAACAATTACATCGTTAGTTCCTTTCTTTTCACTTGATTGCCTGCCTTTTTATTACTATTAAAAAGAGACACTTTGCAGATTGCTCACACCAACAACCCCAGCTGTTGGTCCAAGTTATTTAAATCACAGGGATGCCATTTAGGAATCAATATGGACTGTGTGTGATTGATAGCGCCGGGAGGGCCACCTTTCACAGCCAGAGAGACAGTGAGCTGCACTCTCTCATTTGCACAGCAATATTGGTCGGATGGACAGTTGAGTGGTTTAGAAGGAAGGGGGTGAAGTGAGGGACGAAAGGGGGGCGGGGGGGGGGGGGGGGGGGTAGTTTGAACAAGTTCAGAAGTGAAAGGGATGAACGGTCAAATTTACGATAGACGGGGATGGGGGGGGGGGGGGGGGGGGGGGGTTAGAGAAAAGGGGGGATGACAGGTAGATATGGCAAAGGGGGGGGTGACAGGTAGATATGGCAAAGGGGGGGTGACAGGTAGATATGGCAAAGGGGGGTGACAGGTAGATATGACAAAGGGGGGTTACAGGTAGATATGACAAAGGGGGGGTGACAGGTAGATATGACAAAGGGGGGGTGACAGGTAGATATGGCAAAGGGGGGGGTGACAGGTAGATATGGCAAAGGGGGGGTGACAGGTAGATATGACAAAGGGGGGGTGACAGGTAGATATGGCAAAGGGGGTTACAGGTAGATATGACAAAGGGGGGTGACAGGTAGATATGGCAAAGGGGGGTGACAGGTAGATATGGCAAAGGGGGGGTGACAGGTAGATATGGCAAAGGGGGGGGGGTGACAGGTAGATATGACAAAGGGGGGGGGGGGGTGAGAGGTAGATATGACAAAGGGGGTTACAGGTAGATATGACAAAGGGGGGGGGGGGTGAGAGGTAGATATGACAAAGGGGGGGTTACAGGTAGATATGACAAAGGGGGTGACAGGTAGATATGGCAAAGGGGGGGTTACAGGTAGATATGACAAAGGGGGGGTGACAGGTAGATATGACAAAGGGGGGGTGACAGGTAGATATGGCAAAGGGGGGGTGACAGGTAGATATGGCAAAGGGGGGGGTGACAGGTAGATATGGCAAAGGGGGGGGGGTGACAGGTAGATATGACAAAGGGGGGGGGGTGAGAGGTAGATATGACAAAGGGGGGGTTACAGGTAGATATGGCAAAGGGAGGGGGGAGAGGTAGATATGGCAAAGGGGGGTGACAGGTAGATATGGCAAAGGGGGGGTTACAGGTAGATATGGCAAAGAGGGGGTTACAGGTAGATATGGCAAAGGGGGGGGTGAGAGGTAGATATGGCAAAGGGGGGGGGTGAGAGGTAGATATGGCAAAGGGGGGGGGTGAGAGGTAGATATGGCAAAGGGGGGGGGTGAGAGGTAGATATGACAAAGGGGGGGTTACAGGTAGATATGGCAAAGGGGGGGGGGGGGGGGGTTCAGCAGCCAACCGTGATGGCTGTTCATTGATCAGAAAAATTAGGGAAGGAAAGAGGATGTATATATATAGATAAAGAGAGAGAGAGAGAGAGAGAGAGAGGAGGGGAGAGAAGGCAGAGGGACAGTGATATAGAGAGAGAGAGAGAGAGAGAGAGAGAGAGAGAGAGAGAGAGAGAGAGAGAGAGAGAGAGAGAGAGAGAGAGAGAGAGAGAGAGAGAGAGAGAGAGAGAGAGAGAGAGAGAGAGAGAGAGAGAGAGAGAGAGAGAGAGAGAGAGATGGGAAAGATAGAGAGATGGGAGGGGAGAGAGGGCAGAGAAAGAGAGAGAGAAAGGAGGGGAGAGAGGACAGAGAGACATGACATATGGGTGTGTGCGGTTAACACTGTTCAGTGTGTATCTTAACCAGCAGTAATCTTTACAGCCGATCATCATGATCATAACTGACGTTAGAGATGTTGTTGTTCAGGTCCTCAGGGACGTTTCTACCCTGGCTGGTCCTTCCAATTTATTCCCATCTGGAACATTATCTGTCTATGTTGACAACTAAGCAAGAGTGTTCGTGTGTGGTTTTGTGCAGGTGTGTGTACGTGTGTCTCTCTCTGTGTGTGTGTGTGTGTGTGTGTGTGTGTGTGTGTGTGTGTGTGTGTGTGTGTGTGTGTGTGTGTGTGTGTGTGTGTGTGTGTGTGTACTATTGTGTTGGGTACTGTGTATGGTTTGTAACGTTTCTTTGACTGTGTGTCCTTGGCACCTTTTGTTGAAATGAAAGTAGTGAAGAAAGCTGAGGACTTCAATGAGAAGCATTAATAAGTTCCTTATGATTAAACCTCAGGCATCACATCTATTTTCAGACTTAGCTGTTCTCTTCACTTCCCAAAGTAGTCGCAGAATTATAATAATTTAAAAAATCTATATTTCATCCTCATTAGTCTTATTTATCTTTTCCCGTTGCCAATGGGAATGGTTACTCCAGCAACAGGACAGGCTGCTCCATACTTTACGAATGGATCAAACCAAAATGTTTTCAAAAAGCATTATCTATTTATGAAGGGCCTCAATTGATGTCCAAACATGAGATATTTTTTATTAACAAAGCTTTTCTTCTCTGTGTATTTGTTTTGACGGGAACAAAACGATCTTGTAAATATGAAATGAACAGATGGGTTGGTATGATGCCCAAGGCTTAGCTCCTTCACCTGATCGTGTCATCCTCATCCATCATGCTAGGGATCAGCCAGTGCAACTTCGTGGGCCTTTGATGATGGAAGTTGTTTTATTTTCATGTATGTTTAATCCATGTGGCTGCTCTAGGAAGCCTAATCAAATGTACGTAACACATACACACACACACACACACACACACACACACACACACACACACACACACACACACACACACCAAACGGATCACGCTTAATACATGTCAGAATACCGCCCCCTTCAGAACCCATCTTTAGCATACATTAGCATTATGTATTCTTAATGTACCGAATGCTAATACAATGTCTTACCCTTACCCTTCTTATTTTGTTTGTGTGTGTGTGTGTGTGTGTGTGTGTGTGTGTGTGTGTGTGTGTGCGTATGCCTGTGTGTGCCTGTATGTGTGTGTGTGCCTGCCTGTGTGTGTGCATGTGCATTTGCCTGTGTGCGTGTGTTTGTGTGTGTGTGCATATGCCTGTGTGTGTGTGTGTGTGTGTGTGTGTGTGTGTGTGTGTGTGTGTGTGTGTGTGTGTGTGTGTGTGTGTGTGTGTGTGTGTTTAGATGGTGCAGGGGGAGAGGGTTCGTCCTCCAGCCCGACCTCAAGCCCCTCGGATGGGGAGGAGAAGGCGGAGGGAACGTAATGGAGATGCTATCTCTGGATGACATCTGAGACTTCAAAAAACAGCACGGATGGATGGAAAACGACAGAAGAGAACGGTTGAAAATTCGGAGGACGGACGGATGCAAAAAAATTAATTAAAGGTTTTAATTGATGTAGAATAAAAAAAGGAAAAGATAGATTGAAACACCACGACTCCATAATGACCTGAGAACTGTAGACTGTCGCTCTAAGTGCTATGCAACACCCAGTCAAAGAAAACCAATGCTGAGACTCATGATGGTTGCAGACCAATGGGAAAATGCAAAGAAGATGGTTATGGACATAATTCTGTAGGTAGGTAGTCAGCAGGGATATGTGTTTTTAATAATTTTAATGATATTATGAGTCAGACAGTCCATCAGTGAGGATAAGCTTTATTTTGTGTTCTGTTCTGTTCATGTACTTTTTTGCATATGCAGTCTCAACAACAACAACAAAAAAATATATATGGTCAAGGCGGTTTGATAAGAAAAGGGAGAATTATTCAGAAAGAAAACTGTCTGTCTAATTTCATTATGAGGGACTTGTATATAAAACCGAAATAAGAGAGAAAAGTCTAGTTGAATATTTTTTTCTCTTTTATTGCCCCTCTCTTTTCTTCAGAATGTTAACATGTTAATTGCGGGATAGCCTTCTTTTAATTTTTCTTCATTGTTTTGCACAACACAAATATAAAAAACAACAACATTCCATTTGGTGATGTAAAGTGCTACTCTAGTCCTATCTCTATGTTTTGTTAAGAAATGTGCTACAGTACAAATATGCTGTGTGTGCGTGTGCATATGTTTTTTGTTTTTTTTTACTGTTGAAATATACATCATTATACTTACTGATTTATTAGAGAGAAAATAACTATACGTGTATTTTCAGTCTGTACATAGAATTTTACATGACAGTAAATTTGTCACCCTGTAAAGACGTATTTCGATGTCCACTGCTGCAAATAAATATGATGCTCTGTGTAAAAATCGTGTGGATTACTTTTTTTTTTAAGGAGGATTTACGAAAGCTGTGACCTTGGGTGTTTAGAAAGGTGCCAATAATTAAATGTATTATTATTATTATTATTATTATTATTATTATTATTATTATTAATATTATTATTATTATTATTATTGTTATTATTATTTTATTTTTTTTAAAGCTGAACAGATGAATGGGTGTATGGTTATGGTTAATTATAAATGGGTGGAGCATCACAATACTTCATGGATTGGCCTGCATACAGGGCGGCCATTTAGGGGGTGTAAAGGGGAAAGCTTTCCGGGGCGCAGCCGTTAGGGTGGCCCATGTAGGCCAGCAGTAATCATGTTCATCCTAAACATAAGCAACGATAACAAAAATTTATTTTGAACCATAAATATTCATAACTTTGTATTTATTGTTGCTTTAGTAGCCTGTTTCATAATTAAGCCCCTCTGCCCCTTGCCTCTCTCGTCTGAAAATTGTATGAGTCATCTAGTTTTATGTACGCAACCATTAAGAAAAAAAAAATTAACTACGAAAAATAGTGACTTTTCAGGGTCCCTGCCATTACTTGGGGCGGGCCTGCCTGCATTTGGGGCTGTATGTATTTACAGAAACGGGGCAGGGAAAACTAGAGGAATTTAAGGAAAGGAGAGCAAGGGAAACACAGAAGAGAAAGTATGAAAGTATTTATCGACACAGTGGAATAAATGGGTTGTGTATAAATAGATGACCAAACTGTGTAACTGACCATTTCGTGAAGAAATGTATGGTGTGAAGTTTCTCTGCACCAATGGCTGCGTTACTTAAAAACAGCAGAGGGAGGCGCCAAATATCCCCCTTCCATCGTTCTGAACACAGCTGATCAAAGGACAAAAGTATTTTTGCGTTTATCTTTAAATGGGCAATAATTATAATAAAAAGATGATTAAAAAAAGAGCATGATCGAATGATTACTTTTGGAGAGATGTAGAAGTTGTTGAAGGTTTTAGTCAAAGAAAAACTGTGATTATCCAAAATAAAAAAAATTATGATTAACAGCAGTGGATATAATTTGGATCTAATTTAAGATTACTGTACTACTCTGGGATTGCATTGAGAGTTCACCTAGTAAGTCTATCATGAGAGCATTTGGATCATCTACAGGCCTATTGATTTATGCAGTAGCTCCGTCCATACACAAATTATTTTGTCTTTTCACCATGGGCCTTATTATAGTGGGTTATTGCAGTTCATGACAAAAGGCTGTCAAACTAAATCTCATTCCGGTACATTGGCTTCTCAATCCCCCATCAGGGCACATTTCCGTCCACCACCTGTCACGGTGCATCTGTGGAGTCGATGGTAGACTTAAAGATTTAGTTAATCAAGAAAAATATTATTATCTTTTAAGATTAGTAACCAGTTGGATTATTAGTAAAATATAGTTCAAAAGTACACAAAGCTTTCATGATCCCTCAAACTAGCGCATTTTGTAAATTGTACTTCCTCCTGACCCAATTTGCATTTGTGATTACAATAGAGAAGCGTTCTAGTCCAATCAAATTAATGAAAATATCTCCTGAGCGAATTGGAGTTCTGACTCCACCCCCACGCGCGCATATTAATGAGGGCGAGAATAATAACACTGGCGCGCGAGAGCAAAATTTCAAAAGCGGCAGTGCTCACTTTAGCTCAGAGGTCTTCTTGTACACACCGTCTCCTAAACAGCCTTAATCATGGTTGATGCCTTCTGCGCCACTTGGAAACTAGTCGACAGTGAGAACTTCGACGAGTACATGAAAGCACTCGGTAAGATTTGTATTTATTTATCTCATTAGAGGGCTGTGCAAAAGTGCATGGTTAGTTTACACGGGTGTTCTTTCAAACAGGGAACATTTGCAAAATTAACTTGGTTTAAGTAGGATTCTACCGTTATAAATAAAAGATACATGAAAACGAACAAATTAAGAAAGCACGTGTTGCGTGATGTGGCAATGCAATGCAATTAAAGGGTATAAAGACTAATTTACTTTTCTCCTCCAAAAAGGTGTTGGATTTGCGACCAGACAAGTTGGCAATGTAACAAAGCCAACGGTGGTCATCAGCCAGGATGGTGACAAGGTGGTTGTAAAAACCCAGAGCACCTTCAAGAACACCGAGATCTCCTTCAAGCTTGGCGAGGAGTTTGAAGAAACCACCGCAGACGACAGAACCTGCAAAGTAAGTTGGGAAACAATTGCACAATGCAATGCACATGGGACATTTTCGGGATTACTTTTGCTCTAATTCTGGCAATTTGCCCTATATATTTTTATATATATAGTGTTTTTACCTTCCTCCCCAATAGTTGTGGGGAATCTTTTGCAATGTTAGACATTGGTTAATGGCTCAGCAGGGGCATTTGTTTTTGTCTAAGGTTTTAACGTTTCTGACATAACTCCAAAGTGCGTACAAGATTAGTCTATATTACTTTTGCAATTATTCCAATCCGTAATTAGCATTTTTTTTATTTGGCATATCATGTATATATTTTGAAGTACATGGCATCAATTGTATCTGATTTTGAAAAAATTCTTCTCTGGAAATCGACAGTCCACGGTCACCATGGATGGGGACAAGCTCGTGCACGTCCAGAAATGGGACGGCAAGGAGACCAAGTTCGTCAGAGAAGTCAAGGACGGCAAGATGGTTATGGTAAGGTTATTTATTAATTTTGTCATATTTTGGTGAAATTAAATAGCAGGATTTAGTTTTGAAATCTATAAGTATATAATAATGAATGATAACAAATTTGAATGGCCAAGTGAAAAATGTGCATAGAGGTGTGGAAATATACTCTTTAAATACTCTTTACCAAATTGCCCCATATTTCCAAATTATTGAGGTATGTTTTTGCAAAGAGAGCAAATATTTGTTTCTTTTCATGATCTCATACTGGTTCATTTTAATTGCTGAAATCATTTTTTAAATGCACTTTAAGTATAACGGTTCTGTGATCTTTATTCTACAGAACCTGACGTTCGAAGACATCCACTCAGTGCGTTCCTACGAGAAAGCGTGACTCGTCTGACGTCACCCTTTTAGTCCTTTTTCTATTGGACCACAGCCAAGAAGCGTTTTTTGTTTTCTTTTATTTACTATTATGCTGATCTTTGCACTTCATCCTTCCGAATGTTTTACAACATGGGCTGGAAATGTTTTTTGTAAGATTTTTTGGTATATCCTACATTTCTGTTGCGATGAATCATTCAGTTTGTAAACTTGTGATAACATAAAATAAAACACAAAATGTATCTAAACGATGGTATGTCTTTTCTGTGTAAAAAAAAATCCTTTCTGCTCTTAAGACAGACTGACAAGGCCCAATCGCCTTCTGGTAATAATAGAGGTCCATATTGTGCACGATGGATTAAGCCAAGACCGTCTTTGTGGGCCTTAACCTCTGCTACTGTAACCACTTTTCTTTAGGCCGGTCAAGCAAGGCCTTGATGTGCAAATGTATCCATATTGTCTGGAATGCAAGGCCGTCATGATAACAATAGGATAACACAGACCTTTTTGTTCTATTTGGTCACAGCCATTATTAATAATAATTATAATAATTTGTCTAAGTGTTTATTGTCTAATTGTTTATTTTTGTCATGTTATCAATGTTGATGCTTTGAAGCAACTTTGGGTGTTAGAAAAGCGCTATATAAATAAAATGAATTATTATTATTGCTATTATTATTAATAATAATAATAATAATAATAATAATAATAATAATAATAGTAATATATAATAATTAATTTTATTATATATTATATATATATATATATATTTTTATTTATATATTTATTATAAATATATTTTTATTTATTTATTTATATATATATATTTTTTATTTATATAGCGCTTTTCTAACACCCAAAGTGTTATTAATAATAATAATAATAATAATAATAATAATAATTATTATTATAATAATAGTATATTAAATGTGTTACAATGTTGCAGGCACGAGTCATTCCCTGTGAGTACTTCGAGTTTGACCAGTACTCTTCTTTATCCGCTCTTGCGCTCCGCCGCACCAGTTGGAAAGCTTCCGACACCAAAGCGCTCCCGTGACTGCACTGCCGTTTGCAGAACAATAGGAAAAGGAGCGTCAAAGAGGCTGACATGCAGTCACATGACACCTTTACTTCCTGTTTATATCCGTGAGTGAAACACTAAGTGGCATGACCAAGTAACGTTAAGTTTAGTATAATTCACTTTCGAGTGGGAAGAGACGATGGGACTAGTGTGGTATTCCGTACTGTGTGCTCTGTTGTCATATACGGATCCTTTGGTGTATGCAGCGCCTATTGAAAACATTCACCTGCCAAGTATAGGTGAGTTTTGAGTTGATGAGGGCTGGCAAACGATTTCATAAGTTATGCGGAGTTTTTTTTTGGACTAGTGTTAATTAATGCACACCAAATCGAAGTTCATTTTTATGATATGTTCTTGGTATAGTGAGTAAGTCTAGTCTAATAGGATAATTAAGTAACTTTATAAGCCTCCTTGTGTCTTAATTACGCGGAACTGTTCCTGACATTATTTATGGAGCGTAATGTTCACTTTCTGAGCGAAATAGACAGCACTGATACCTAACTTTTACTTCCCCTCTTTCTCTTTAAATCCCTCCCTTTATTATTTTTGAATCTTTCTGTTCTTCTGCTCCCTCTCTTTCCTTCTCCCACTTCACCAACTCTTTCTCTCTCTTCCTCTTCCTTTCTTTCTTCCCCCTCACACCCTTTATCTCACCTGGACCCTGCCCTCTCTTTCTTTGTCACCTCACACCCTCCCCATCCTGCACCCCCACCCCCCTTCCCGTCCTGCACCACCCCTATCCCCTCCCCCTCCCTATCCTATCCTACCCCATCCCCACCCCCCTTCCCGTCCTGCACCACCCCTATCCCCTCCCTATCCTATCCTACCCCACCCCCACCCCCCTTCCCGTCCTGCACCACCCCTCCCCCTCCCTATCCTATCCTACCCCACCCCCACCCCCCTTCCCGTCCTGCACCACCCCTCCCCCTCCCTATCCTATCCTACCCCACCCCCACCCCCCGCGTCTGGCACCATCCCTATTCACCCCCCTCCATCCCCTCCCCATCCTACTCCTATCCCCCTCCCTATCCTACCCCTCCCCACTTCATCCTACCCCCCCAATGCCCCCTCCTACACCACCCCTATCCCCTTTAGGGCGTTTCTGGCATGTGTCAGATCTACACTTGGACCCTACCTACCAAATCACAAAGGACCCCACCAAGGTGGGCCTCACCTCCGCCTGAGTTTAAACAAGACTGAAAATTATTGAAATAAAATATGTATTTAATTAATAATTTTATAAGATAATTTTTGGCTTACACATGCATACTGAATAGATTTAGTTTGTTTTGAAATGAAATGACAAGCTACTTGTCTGTTTAATTTAACCTGAATGATAAGTGAATACATTTTTGTTAAATGAGTTACACAATAGTTAAGCCACCACCAGTGTGCCCTTGAGCAAGGCACTTAACCGTAAATTGCTCCAGGGGGACTGCCCCTGTTGTAAGTAGCAGTAGCAGTATTTCATTGTATGTAGCTTTGGATAAATGCGTGTGCTGAATGACTGTAATGTAATTTAATTTACAAGGAATAGAACACTACAGGGGCTGTCTTCAAATTTTACATTGGGCGTCTTTAAGGTTCTGGGAACAGAAATACTAAAACCACACTTTAACTTTCACCTTCCTTTTCTTTGCAAAGGTCTGCTATTCCTCAAAGGGGGTCCCAGCATCGAACCCTGGTCTGTTTGGAGACTTCATGTGTGACTCCCCTTACACACTCATCCAGTCAGCCTTCAGACACATGACCCAGGTCTCACCTCAACCAGACTTCATGATATGGACAGGGTGTGTATGCCAGCCAGGTCTGATATGGTGTAATCTCTGTTAGATTCACTAGGTACTGTAATATCATTACTCTGATTTGATGTGATGGAGGGATGGATGGAGGGATGGATGGATGGAGGGAGGGATGGTAGATGGATGGATGGATTGTCAGATATGTGCATACCTTTTAGAAACATTCTACTTTGCATTCAACATGAAGATAATTCATTCTCTCTCTCTCTCTCTCTCTCTCTCTCTCTTTCTGTTGATTAGGCATTTAAGAAATATAAAATGTTTTAACATAGTATTTCATTTACACATTTGTTTTATATATTGAAATCCTCTATTAGCTATTGCAAAAGGAACAGATGCTCTTACTCTGGGAGTTTTATTTATAAAGAAGGTCCGATTAATGAATGAACTAAATCAACTTAAACCTCTTTGCAGTATGTGATTCCTCTTTTTGCCATGTTTCATATCCTTATATTTCCCCACAATGAATGATTATTGTTCTTGTTTGTAGCTAACACACAGTCTGTTGGGTTTCATTCATCAGTATGTCTTGATGTAGAAAGACTACTAATCATTTTATTAATGTTATTCAGATGGCGTTTAATATTTGTTGTGGAAAAGTCACTGCAGTTTTCCTACTGTCTAGTTCATGCTCTCTGGTATAAAGCCTGTAGAAATGCAAACCTTTACACTGAAACAAACCTAAACAAACTAAACAAACAAACAAACAAACAAACAAACGTAAACAAACAAACTAAACAAACAAACCTAAAGACACCTAAACCTGCTGTCCTTCATATTACCCATTAGCACACAAACGTGATGTAAAGCATTCACAAAGACTTATTGACACAGGGCTCCAGAATAACATTTAACACTGGATGCAGTGATGTCACTAAGTTCATCAGTTAGTGGCAGTAGCGCCAAAAACTGGTGGCAGCTTTTTTTTTGGGGGGGGGGGGGGGGGGGGGTTTACATGAAATCAACGTACACATTTTTTTTTTTAATCAAAACGTAATATTGTTGTTTCGCGTGAGAGACAGAGAAAGAAACCCCACCTGTTGGTTGTTCAAATGAGGATAATATATAGTCAAACAAAAGCAGCCAACTGTTTGACTAAAATATAACTTTTTGATTTTAATAATAATTTTATAAAAAAAAACACCAATGAAAATGTAACCTTAAATTAACGTAGAAAAGACGTCTAACCTGCTCATTTTTAATCTTGTGCTAATCACTTAATACTTAAGTGGATTATGCGAATCATCATATTTAATCCTTGGTTTAGCATCATTAAGTTGTCATGTTGAAAGGACCTACCTCTCAGCTCGGAACATGGACGATACACAGAGGATACTGGAACAGCTGGATTGGAGGATTCAGAGGCTGTGGGTCTAGGTCTCCATTAAGAAGACTTATTTCTGTGAAAAGGCATTTAGAAGTATTATTCAAAATGAAAAACATTATTATACAGTGCTGTGCAAAACTTTTTCACATAGGGCCAGGTTAGTTTGGATAGCTTTTTTCCCTTTATAAATTAAATCATCATTTAAAAACAGCTTTTTGTATTGACTCAGGTTATCTTTGTCTGATTTAAAAATTTGTTTGATGATCTGAAACATTTAAGTGTGACAAAAAAGAAACAACAGAAGAAATCTGTAAGGGGGCAAATACTTTTGCACAGCCCTGTATTATCTTTAGCTTTTCTTTGATCGTGCAGTGCATCCGGAAAGTATTCATACCCCTTCACTTTTTCCACATTTTATTATGTTACAGCCTAATTCCAAAATGGATTAAATAAAAAAATGTTCTCAACATTCTACACACAATACCGCATAATGACAAAGTGAAAAAAGTTTTTTTGAAATTTTTGCAAATGTATTAAATATTTTTTTTTTTTTATATCAGATGTACATAAGTATTCACACCCTTTACTCAATACTTTGTTGAAGCACCTTTGGCAGCAATTACAGCCTCAAGTCTTCTTGAGTATGATGCTACAAGCTTGTCACACCTATTTTGGGGCAGTTTCTCCCATTCTTCTTTGCAGATCGTCTCAAGCTCCATCAGGTTGGATGGGGAGCGTTGGTGCACAGCCATTTTCAGATCTCTCCAAAGATGTTCAATCGGGTTCAAGTCTGGGCTCTGGCTGGGCCACTCAAGGACATTCACAGACTCGTCCCGAAGCCACTCCTTTGTTATCTTGGCTGTGTGCTTAGGGTCGTTGTCCGGTTGGCAGGTGAACCTTCGCCCCAGTCCGAGGTCCAGAGCGCTCTGGAGCAGGTTTTCATCAAGGATCTCTCTGTACATTGCTGCATTCATCTTTCCCTTGATCCTGACTAGTCTCCCAGTTCCTGCCTCTGAAAAACACCCCCACCACCATGCCACCACCATGCTTCACTGTAGGGATGGTATTGGCCAGGTGAAGAGCAGTGCCTGGTTTCCTCCAGACATGACGCTTAGCATTCAGGACAGAGAGTTCAATCTTGATTTCATCAGACCAGAGAATTTTGTTTCTCATGGCCTGAGAGTCCTTCAGGTGCCTTTTGGTAAACTCCATGCGGGCTGTCATGTGCCTTTTACTGAGGAGTGGCTTCCGTCCGGCCACTCTACCATAAAGGCCTGATTGGTGGAGTGCTGCAGAGATGGTTGTCCTTCTGGAAGGTTCTCCCATCTCCACAGAGGAACACTGGAGCTCTGTCAGAGTGATCATCGGGTTCTTGGTCACCTCCCTGACCAAGGCCCTTCACCCCCGATTGCTCAGTTTGGCCGGGCGGCCAGCTCTAGGAAGGGTCCTGGTGGTTCCAAACGTCTTCCATTTGCGAATGATGGAGACCACTGTGCTCGTTGGGACCTTCAATGCTGCAGACATTTTTTTGTTCCCTTCCCCAGATCTGTGCCTCGATACAATCCTGTCTCGGAGGTCTACAGACAATTTCTTGGACTTCATAACTTGGTTTGTGCTCTGACATGCACTGTCAACTGTGGGACCTTATATAAACAGGTGTGTGCCTTTACAAATCATGTTCAATCAATTGAATTTACCACAGGTGGACTCCAATCAAGTTGTAGAAACATCTCAAGAATGATCAGTGGAAACGGGATGCGCCTGAGCTCAATTTTGAGTGTCACAGCAAAGGGTGTGAATACTTATGTACATGTGATATTTTAGTTATTTATTTTTAATACATTTGCAAAAAATTCTAAAAAGCTTTTTTCACTTTGTCATTATGCAGTATTGTATGTAGAATGTTGAGAATTTTTTTTTATTTAATACATTTTGGAATTAGGCTGTAACATAATAAAATGTGGAAAAAGTGAAGGGGTATGAATACTTTCCGGATGCACTGTATATGGTTTAACTGTGGACATTGACAGTTGGGATTGTCCGACGATAGATTTTTCCTTGACCTTTCAGAAGCCTGTGGGAGGGAGACACAAATGAAGAAAAAAAATACACAACGAAAGTCGAAATGTTGCGTTATTATTCAGGGCAAACCTTAGCTGAGCTCTTTATTGTTCAGTCAGATGTAACATCATGGAGGGTGTATGTAGCAAATACATCGAGTGGGATGCGCTTTAAAAAAAACGTGGTGTTCTTTTTTAAAAACATTGTTCATCAGCAGTGCAGTCAGAGTTAGCAGTAGTGGTTTTAACCCTGCTTGACTGACCATAGTAACGACAATGTTTTTTGTGTCTCTCTTCGCTGGTCAATCCAATGTCATAGTACCAAGAACATACTGTATCTCCTCTGTCTTTGTAAAGAAAAGCTCATCTGAAGTGACCCTTGGATAAACGTAACTGAGTCTTCTTTTAGCCCTCCAGCTGATCAGTGAAATGATGCAGAACATCAGAAGACATTCCATAATGGAACCTTTCATAAATGTGATATTCCACTGTCTTAAAGGGGCAGTTCACCACACATCCAAACCTGGTCAAAGTTATCAATAACATGACACAGACCATCAGAGAACAGAATATAGCATGAGCTGTTATATGTCTTAAAGGGACAGTCCTCCACACATCGGACAAAATATCACATGTGATCCAGGTGATCAGTAACATGACAAAGACCATCATAGGACAGCATATAACATGTCACAACAGTGATTTGTCTTAAAGGGACAGTCCTCCACTGACATGGTGATCCAGGTTATCAGTAACATGACACAGACCATCAAAGGACAGCATATAACATGTCTTAACTGTGATTTGTCTTAAAGGGACAGTCCTCCACACGTTCCAGCCGGCGAGCTGTCTACTGACATTGTGATCCAGGTGATCAGTAACATGACAGAGACCATCACAGAGTACTTTCCTACCATGCCGGTATATCCCGCCCTGGGGAACCATGACTACTGGCCACAGGTATAACACACTAACACACTTACAACGCCATTTTGTCTCCATTATCTTATTATTGGTCTTTGATCCTCATATAAAGGATCTAACTGACTGTGAATTACAACCACCACAGTATAAATGGTTGGAGGGGTCTAATAATTCATAATACCTTAGTCAGTTAGTAAAGTTGAGGTCTCAGTCTAGTGGTTTTCATACAGGCTAGTAATCCATAATACTTTAGTAAGTTACAGTCTTTTCCAATCGCTAACAAGCGTTGACCTATACTTAACATACTTTTTCAAAACTCTTAACACAGCAACACTCCTACATCACACAATTAGCCAAATACTACATTTGCTGCTCAAAACCACATTTTGTTAAATAAATACAGACCCTACATTTCAAAATGAAAAAGGACTTTGTCTACATACACAACTCTGTCAAAACACCACAAACCAGACTCAAAATGAAATACTTTTGCAACTGTAAAACATTATTAGCAACATGAAATTGCTACCAGTGAGCAATACAGTAAAAATGTTCTTTAGAGGAACAAAAATACACATACATATACAATCCACATTTGCATTCAGACTGGTGGCCTACAGTTACTGTGAGACAAAGCAACAGTAATGCTAGAGGAAGTGTGAATTACTTATCTGCAATGTAGTTTGTTAAAAACCCTTGATAATGGAAGCCACGGTTGACTGTCTGATATTGCAGTAGGCTGGACTCTCTAGCCTCTCTCAGTGATACCATGGTTTACTGTATTACATGGTCTATGGTGGTGGCTCTTGCAGTATTACATCAGGGACAACAGCTCTTATTATCCACTGACACCACCACACATTCGTACTCCTCTCCTCTACCTCTCCTTTTCCATTGCCCTGTTGCAACTTATCCTCTGCCTGGTCCAGCAACTCCTCTCCCTGGTCCTCTCCCTCATCCCACTATTCCTCTCCCTTTGTTTAGACATTATTTTTCCATCACCTCTCCTGTGTGTTGTTCTGTATCCACATTGAAAAAAATCTATCCAAAAAGTCCCCTTTTTACTGTGTATGTCCATGTCATTGAAATACATTTAGTACCCTGGCTATGTATTTGATTGACATTTGGACTCAGATGTGGTTGGTTTACTTTACACAATTTACAGTAAATCAGCTTTTTTCCAATGTTTCAATGATATGCTCATTCCAAAATGCTTATCAGATGTTTCAATATAGCTTTTGAGCTGCTGTTGTCGCAGAAGTACAGGATTTATACTGTATTTAAGGTTTTGAACATTGTACTTTCATTTTTGGCACGCTGTGTGAAATCATTTGTAAATAAGTCAAGAAAGAGCCATCATTTTGGTATTGGGTCAACTTGTATGTAAAGAATATTTAAGCATTTTAGAAACATGTTAATTGATTGTATATTGTGTGAAAAAAACACGTATTGTGCTAATGGTATTGTCCACAAAGGGGGATGTTGTGCTTATAGTATTTAGAGTTTTGAAAATGTGTCAATCGATTGGACAAAAGTGTGTTCGCAATTGCAAAAAAATGTAGTGTAGTTTAGGTCTTGTGTTTGTAGGAGAGGCTAAGAATCCATAATTAATAAAGCTTAGGTGGTCTTGTGTTTGTCAGAGGGACTAGTAATCCTTAACACTTCAGTCAGTTAATAAGGTTGAGGTCTTGTGTTTGTAGGAGGGGCTTAGAATCCACAGTGTTTCTAACATTCTTTCCAGGATCAGTTTCCAACGTCCACCAATGCCATCTACCAGGCCGTTGCTAAGATATGGGAGCCATGGCTACAACCACTCTCCCTACTGACCCTCCGAGAAGGCTGGTGTCATATTTATTCACTCACAGGATCATGTTGTATTAGATTATTATTATTTTTATTAAAACATTTACAAAAAATATTCACTTATAGCTGTTGTGTTAATCAGTTTTAGTACAGTTTTAAAACATTTGCTCTAGTCTTATTTCAGTGTTTGTGTCTGGTTTTGCATGCTGCAGGTGGGTTCTACTGCCAGCTGGTGCGGCCTGGTCTCCGTGTGCTCAGCCTGAACACGATCCTCTACTACACCCCCAACGAAGTCACCGTCAACGAGACGGACCCGGCCGGGCAGTTCCAGTGGCTTCAGGACACGCTGGACATGGCTGCTCAGAACCGGGAGAAGGTGAGGGGAGTGCGCACACACACACACACACACACACACACACATACGCACACACATACACACACACATACGCACACACAGACACAGACGCACACACACACACACACATACGCACACACAGACACAGACGCACACACACACACAGACACACACACACACACATACGCACGCACACACAGACACACACACACACACACACACATACATACGTATATGCGCCCACAGACACACACACACACACACTCATACGTTTACGCACACACACACACACACACACACACGTATGCACACACACACACACACACACACACACACAAAGTAAACACAACAACATTGGTTCAGTAAACTCCAGTGACAGCCACAAAGAGGCAAGGCCAAAACAGTCAGATACATTTATAGGGAAGATGTTCCTACACATTGACGATTCAGGGTGCTTTTACATGAGGCGAGCAGGCGGAGCAGGCATACGTGGAGCATGGAGGAGGTAAAGGATGCTCGTCTCTCTCTCTCCCCCGTTTCCAGGTGTTCATCATCGGCCACGTTCCAGTGGGCTACCTGCCCTACGCCAGAGGCACCACAGCCATCAGAGAGACCCACAACGAGAGGCTTGTCGCCATCTTCAGGAACTACAGCCACGTTATCGCCGGACACTTCTACGGACACACCCACCGAGACAGCGTCATGGTGCTGCTGGACCACAAAGGTAAACAACAACAACAAGAAATAAACAATCATAAACAACTACATACAAACAGAGTCACTGTTTCTGTCACTATGGAGGAACATCTGAATCGATCTATTCTGAAAGTACTTGACTGTTTATTTATTTTTGCTCGACCAAAAAGATAAACAAAACAATAACAAACAACGATAAACAACAACAAGTACGTACACTTGTCAATGATGTCACTTTATCTAGACTCTTAATCAGTATTTTACCTAATATTTAGTAAAAAAAAAAAAAGTCACTACATCTTTACAAAGGTAAATTAAATCGTAGTGTAAGTACATTTTATTTATTTTTGAAGCGCCTTTCGTAACTGGAGTTACAAGGTCACACTTATAGCAATCACACACACACTCACACACACACACACACACACACACACACACACACGACAGACCCTCAGACAGTACCTTTAACCTATTGTTTGGGTTGGCTGCATTCATAATCTGCACTGCAGTTTGTGGCCATTTTGATGCAGTCTTTAGGCCATCACATTTTATATCTTCCTGTTGTGTGTGTGTGTGTGTGTGTGTGTGTGTGACATTACAGCTCTTTTGTTTTATGTGTGGATGTTATAGATGTAATAAGTGGTTTTTATATCTACCTGTCGCAGGTAAACCGGTAAACTCCATGTTCGTCTCTCCGGCTGTGACTCCCATCAAGAGCGTCTTCGAGCCGTACTCCAACAACCCGGCGTTCCGCATGTACCACTACGACACCAAGGACCACGCCCTGCTGGTGAGAAACGTCACGTTTAAATTGTCAAACCAGGGGCGTAATTTAGGGGAGGGGGGTTGCACAAGGGACATGCCCCCCCACTTTTTAAGATGGCAGAATAAAGAAACCAGAGTAATGGAAACTGTACTACTTGTGTCCCCTCCACCTTTGAAATCTAAATTTCACTGGTGAGTCAAACACACACCCTGAGGCCCCTTTCTGCTTCTCTGGGTTTTTTATATGTGGCTGTAAAAGGCGGGGAATTTGTTGAAATATATTAACAAAACAAAAAAACATATACTGTATATATGTATATACAGTATATATATCAAAGATGGTATGTTGCCGAAGAAGAGAGAGTGGAGATGGGTAATGGTGTTTTTAACACTACTTGCGACCTTCTTTTTGTAATTTTACTTCCTGTGTAATGGTGTCTTTAATGCTGCCTGCCTTCTTTTTGTAGTGTCACTTTGTGGGCAACAGTTTTATTAAAGGAAATTTTTAAGAGGCTTAAGGAGGGAGGGAGGGAGGGAAATAAGGGAGGGAGGGAGAGAAAGAAGGGAGGGAGGGAGGGAGAGAATGAAGGGAGGGAGGGAGGGAGGGATGGAGGGAGTAGAGTTGATTGAGGTGGTGAAAGGCAGACTTTAGCTGCACGTTCACTGCCCTCAGACAAACTAAATTGAGCTCTGCGTTAAAAGGCACTGGCCCGTTCCAGCTGTCACTTCAACTCCAAGCCTCCACCGGACCCATGGCAACAGGCTGAAGGCTTTTTTCTTCGTCTTCATGATTAATGACACTGTCATCTAGCAAACAAAAACTATTTAGATCCAAGTTATTTTCTCAGAACATCGGCTTTCCGGCTTTAGAATTTACTTTGTACTCTTTCCTTTTCCTTTCTCGCTCTCTCTCTCTCTCTCTCTCTCTCTCTCTCTCTCTCTCTCTCTCTCTCTCTCTCTCTCTCTCTCTCTCTCTCTCACTCTCTCTCTCTCTATTTTCACGTTCTTTTGCTTGTGGCTCATCTCTACCATCTTTCGCTTTTTTTCTCATTCCATCAAACTGGTTTTTTCTCTCTCTCTGAGTGCTCACACTCTCTCTGCCTTTCTCTCTCTCTCTCTCTCTCTCTCTCTCTCTCTCTCTCTCTCTCTCTCTCTCTCTCTCTCTCTCTACGTTCACCCTCTTTCCTTCTCCTAAACTCCCTCAACCCTCTGCTCCTCAAAGGATATCTGGCAGTACTACTTGAACCTGACTGAAGCTAACCAGGAAATGAAAGCTGACTGGGCGCTGGAGTACATCATGACAGAGTCCTTTGGTCTGAAGGACATTCAGCCCCAGAGTCTTCTTCAGCTGGCGCTGAGCTTCCAGCTCCCGCAGACCAAGACCTTTGACAAGTACTTCAGCCACTTCATGGTGAGCTACAACACCAGTGTTGTGTGTGAGGGTGATTGTAGGAGCACACAGGTGTGTGCTGTCCTCAGCCTTGACCACCACTCCTACTACCAGTGCATAGGAAAGTCCACTTAGAGACAGAAAGTCACACTGTTATCAAGAAAAATGGAATATGAAAATTCAACTAATGTTGACATCAGAGATTTTTTTGATTGTGTAAAAGTCCACTTAGAGACAGAAAGTCGTACTGTTGTCAAGGAAAATGGAATAATAAAATTCAACTAATGTTGAAATCAGGGATTTTTTTGATTGTGTAAAAGTGTTTATTGATATCTGATATCAATCACAATGTGATCAGTTTTGTAATATAATAGTATTGTTTTGGCACTTTTAACAACTGTGAATTTGCTATTTTTCGAGACCCTAAATCTTATTTTATGAACGTAATTTTTTTAATGCTTTTGTATTATTAAATTGTTGCTTTGGAAATATGTTAGTCTAAACATGTAAAATGGTCTTGATCAAAACCTTAAAGGAAATAAATCCAGAAAACTTGTAATTCATTTTTACAGATTAAAAGATGCTGCTGGCTACACGAAGTTTGTCTTTTTTAGTGTTTGTTCATCCATTAAATCATGAAGTTGTTCGATATAATCTCTCTGAACCGTTTTATGTGGTTATTAAAGAGGTAAAAAAAACAACATGAGAAGTACTTTATTTCTGCTGCATACTGTAGTTCCTACCTCCTGCATGCTAAACGTTCGTTCTGCTGCATGCTGTAGTTTCTACCTCCTGCATGCTAAACGTTTGTTCTGCTACATGCTGTAGTTTCTACCTCCTGCATGCTGTAGTTCCTTCCTGCTGCATGCTGTAGTTCCTACCTCCTGCATGCTAAACGTTCGTTCTGCTCTATGCCGTAGTTCCTACCTCCTGCATGCTGTAGTTCCTTCCTGCTGCATGCTGTAGTTCCTACCTCCTGCATGCTAAACGTTCGTTCTGCTGCATGCTGTAGTTCCTACCTCCTGCATGCTAAACGTTCGTTCTGCTGCATGCTGTAGTTCCTACCTCCTGCATGCTAAACGTTTGTTCTGCTGCATGCGGTAGTTCCTACCTCTAGCATGCTAAACTTTCTTTCTGCTGTATGCTGTAGTTCCTACCTCCTGCACGCTGAATTTTCTTTCTGCTGTATGCTGTAGTTCCTACCTCCTGCATGCAGAATTTTCTTTCTGCTGCATGCTGTAGTTCCTAGCTCCTGCATGATTAACTTTCTTTCTGCTGCATGCTGTAGTTCCTATCTCCTGCATGCAAAAATTTATTTCTCGCATTCTGTAGTTGTTACCTCCTGCACGCTAAACGTTCTTCCTACTGCATGCTGTAGTTCCTACCTCCTGCCTGCTAAACTTTCTTTCTGCTGCATGCTGTAGTTCCTACCTCCTGCGTGCTAAACTTTCTTCCTGCTGCATGCTGTAGTTCCTACCTCCTGCATGCAGAATTTTCTTTCTGCTGCATGCTGTAGTTCCTATCTCCTGCATGCAAAAATTTATTTCTCGCATTCTGTAGTTGCTACCTCCTGCACGCTAAACGTTCTTCCTGCTGCATGCTGTAGTTCCTACCTCTAGCATGCTAAACTTTCTTTCTGCTGCATGCTGTAGTTCCTACCTCTTACATGGTATACTTTCTTTTTGCTGCATGCTGTAGTTATTACCTCCTGCATGCTAAACCTTATTTCTGCTGCATGCTGTAGTTCCTACCTCTAGCATGCTAAACTTTCTTTCTGCTGCAAACTGTAGTTCCTACCTCTTGCATGGTAAACTTTCTTTTTGCTGCATGCTGTAGTTCTTACCTCCTGCATGCTAAACCTTATTTCTGCTGCATGCTGTAGTTCCTTCTTGGAACTTTCTTCCCTCTCTCTTCTATTCTTTGTCTCTCCCATTTCATTTCTCACCTCCTCTACTCTTTAACTGCATCTCTCTCTCTCCCTCTCTCCCACCCCCTCTCTCAATTTCTCCTTCTCGTCCGTTCCCTTTTTTTTTCCTGAAAATAATAACTCCCATTGTTTCTATTTTGTATCTTCCTGTCTCTTTGAAAGCCTTTCTTTCACTCGGTCACCTCCTCCTCTTCCTCCTCTGACCGGGATTCATCCCGTCTTTTCCCTGTTCTAGCCCCGCCTTCTCCTTGTTCTAGCCCCGCCTTTTCCCTGTTCTAGCCCCACCTTTTCCCTGTTCTAGCCCCGCCTTCTCCTTGTTCTAGCCCCGCCTTTTCCCTGTTCTAGCCCCACCTTTTCCCTGTTCTAGCCCCGCCTTCTCCTTGTTCTAGCCCCGCCTTCTCCTTGTTCTAGCCCCGCCTTCTCCTTGTTCTAGCCCCGCCCTTTCCCTGTTCTAGCCCCGCCTTAATTGAGATGCTTTACTGTAGGACGGCATTTTGAATGCAATTGTTACCCTCATTTGCTCTCTCTCTCTCTCTCTCTCTCTCTCTATTCCTCTTTCTATCTCTCTCTCTTCCTCGCTCTCTCTCTTCCTCTCTTTCTCTTTGTTCCTCTTTCTCTCTCTCTTTCTCTCTGTTCCACTCTCTACCTCTCTGTCGCTCTTTCTCTCCCTCTCTGTTCCACTCTCTACTTCTCTCTCTCTCTCTCTCTCTCTGTTCCACTCTCTACCTCTTTCTCTCTCGCACACACAGACACACACTCTCTCTTTCTCTCTCTCTTTCTCCTTCCTTTCACGTTCCTCCTCCTTCTCCTCCGCCTCCTCCTCTCTTCCTCACACACAAGTGTTTTGGCAGGGAGAGTCTTCTCCCCTGGTTTGCACTCTGAGTGTCTATTCAGAGGTCCATTAGTATTCCGCCCGGTCGTGGTCTGGAAGGCCTCTACTACAGTCACCCACCGGGAAATGGAACCGTGGAAATTCAGTTTTGGAGGTCGGCATGGTGACGCTCGGGGGCCTACTGCGTAGCCACGGTAACCGCAGCAGAACTCTCGGTGTGCTGTAAACCAAATCTAATAGCACCCCCGCGTGAGATCAGGTCTGAACAAGCGAGAATCATCGACCTGCCAGTCAGGGAGGGTGACTCTATAACTTTAGAACTACTTCTGGAGATGAAGAGAGAAAGAGAGAGTGACATAAATAGAGATGAATGCATAAATCGATATGTCATAGAGTAGAGAGAATATGTGTGTGTGTGTGTGTGTGTGTGTGTATGTGCGTGCACTAGCCAAATTGCGTGTGTGTGTGTATGTGTGTGTGCACTAGCCAAATTGCATGTCTAGATGGCTGTGTGTGTGTGTGCACTAACCAAATTGCATGTCTAGATGGCTGTGTTTGTGAGTGTGTGTGTGCACTAGCCAAATTGCATGTCTAGATAGCTGTGTGTGTGTGTGTGTATGAGTGAGTGTTAGAGAAAGAGGAGGCAGTTGAAAGTAGAAAGCAAAAAGAGACACAGTTGGGTCAATATGTGCCATGTTGCCCTGGTGCCCACCATCACTAATGACTCCAGATCCATCCATTTAACTAGCACTGTGTGTGTGTGTTCCTGTTTGTTTGTGTGGGTTTGTGTCTGTGTGTGTGTGTGTGTGTGTGTGTGTGTGTGTGTGTGTTATCCATCTATTCACCCAGCAAAGGTTGTCCTGTGTGCGCGTGCGTGTGCGTGTGTGTGTGTGAGGGTTGTCCGAAATACACCGTGACTCTCTAACAGCAGGTGTTACAGGTCTCAGACTGAGAACCCATAAACAGGTAAGATTCCTGTACAAAACAGGAGAAAGAATGAGAAAGGCAACAGGTGCTTCTGTTCAGTGCAGCTCCACTCGGAAGAATGAGGAAGCTAGCTGCGAAGAGAGTCCATGAGAGAAACAGCTCGTCACACTGCCTCCTGTGGGCAACAGAAAGTGTATTATCCACAAGCCTGGTATTCTTACCAGTGGCAATATTTGTCCATTATGGCTCATCTTTGAATATTCCTCACAAACCAACACATTTAAATACAAGGCAACAAACTTAAATAAAATGTGACCATACATTTTGTGTGTCACAGGCTAAATCGCTGTGGAGACGGACGGACTGACAGTCTGGTTCTTACCTCTGTCTGCCTCAAATTAAGAGCTGAGAGAGAGAGAGAGACACTGAGAGCTAGTGGAAAAGTGCAAAGAGAGAGAGACACACAGAGCTGGTGGAAAAGTGTAAGTGGAAAGAGACGCTGATAGCTAGGGAAAAAGTGCAAAGAGAGAGAGAAAGAGACACAGCTGGTGGAAAAGTGTATATGAAGAGAGAGGGAGAGAGAGAGACACAGAGCTGGTGGAAAAGTGCAAAGAGAGAGAGAGAGAGAGCTGCTGGAAAAGTGCAAAGAGAGAGAGAGAGAGCTGCTGGAAAAGTGCAAAGAGAGAAAGAGAGAGCTGGTGGAAAAGTGCAAAGAGAGAGAGAGAGAGAGAGAGCTGGTGGAAAAGTGCAAAGAGAGAGAGAGCTGGTGGAAATGTGCAAAGAGGGAGAGAGAGAGAGGGACTAACTTGCTGAAACACTTTATACATCTGGGAAGAGAGATAAGCAAAACGTGATTTCACTCGAATGTGAAATACAAACATAAATGAGGAAAGAGTTAGAGAGAAGAGGGACCTGTAAATCAGTGACTAACAGCATATTAAAAACAGCAGTGATCTCATCTGTTTGAAAGAGCTGTGCTGAGGGGGGATAAGAAAAATGGGGGCTTTTTTAAATTAAAGTGTCAGTTAAAAGATCCTCACAGGGTTATTTGGTCTAGCTCTGGGTTCAAACTAGGACGTCTGGCACGAGCTGTGTCTTAATGCTTTTAAGATCTGTCATTCATTCATGGAAGTGCAGGTGAGGGGTGTCGAGATAAAACTATAATTACTGCATAGTAATATAATACAGTATATAATAATAATAATAACAACAACAACAACAACAATAATAATAATATGAAGATCCATGTTGATGTTCTTTTAAACCCACAAAATAAAAAAAAATCTATAAATAATGTTCCTTTTTTGTGTCTGACATACTAAGCTGTTTGCAGTCTGTGAACATCATAATCAGAATTACCGTTGACCATGGTACATTACACAGAGCCGAAATCTGTCCAGACAATTATCGTCCAGGCAACCACAGATGTTGGAATGCTGGAATGTTAAGTGTCTAAATGGTTTGACTGTCTGACTGACTCACTGGCTGACTGAGTCTACCTCTGTACTAACCCCTCACATATTTTCATCTCCGGGTTATGTAACTGTGCAATACCTTCCTGTGGAGAAGGAATCTCAGGAATACGACTGGGTCTTTTCTTTAGTGTGTGTGTGTGTGTGTGTGTGTGTGTGTGTGTGTGTGTGTGTGTGTGTGTGTGTGTGTGTCTTGCAGTTTTAAGGACGTTTTGTGCTGTTGATTCATACGCTCAAACACACACTTCCTCTCTATTTAGCTCATTCGTTTTATTTATCTCTCTCTCTCTCTCTCTCTCTCTCTCTCTCTCTCTCTCTCTCTCTCTCTCTCTCTCTCTCTCTCTCTCTCTCTCTCTCTCTCTCTCTCTCTCCTGTGTCTCTGGGTTAAGGTGGAACTAGACTGTTGTGACATGGCTCCTGTCTCTCATCCTCTCGTTGTAGTTCTGGAGTGTCAGTCATTGTGGGTAAAGTTTTACGTTTTTGTCTCGTCGACTGACTACAGTGTCGATATGAGACCTGGGCAGGTATTGTAAAGTTTAAAATAGACACAGATTGTAGTCACCAGCCGTGTGTGTGTGTGTGTGTGTGTGCGTTTAGGAGAGGGAGATAGTTTCTGAATATGATGTGTGTAAGAGAGAGAGAAAAAGAGAGGGAGGGAGGGAGAGAGAGAGAGAAAAAGAGAGGGAGGGAGGGAGAGAGAGAGAGAGAGAAAGAAAAAGAGAGGGATTTGAGGGCGTGCAGTGATCCAGCTTAGTTGCCACGCTCTACATTTTACACTTTGTTTCCAATGAATTATCCACATGACAACCGTCTCGTTAGAAGCACACAAAGATGAAGGCGTCATCAGTGTCCCCCATAAACTACCGATGACTGTCACTCAGGAGAACAAAGGTGTGTTTTTCTCAGTCAAAGCACTGACGTGTGTCTAAGAGGACGCGGTCTATATGTGAATACACGTCCTCCTCGCTAACAGATCCTATCGCTGTGCGCCTCGTTTCGCTGTGTGTTTCGCTGTGTTTCGCTTGTGTTTTGTGTGCCACAGAATGACCTATTTTTCCAAAAAATCCCTTTGAGCTAATCTTCTTGCGGTAAAAAGGCCTGTCTGCTGGTCTGGAGGCCTGACTAAAACTGCTCTTCGGCCTTTTCTGTTTCGCTTAGTAGCTCGTTCTTCTTCATTTTACTAAACGGTTCTGGGCCTGAACATTTTCAATCTAAAACATTTGATCTAAAAACTACAATGAGCATTTGAATGATTTTTCATATAAATGTCCATCATATCCGTATACACACTGTTGTTGTCTAGCGTTAAGTGTTCCAGTGTCTGTTGCTTGTATGTCCACCCATCCATCCATCCATCCCTCCCACCCTCCATCCATCCATTCATCCATCCATTCATCCATCCATCCATCCCTCCCTCCCTCCCTCCATTCATCCATCCACCCATCACTCCCTCCCTCCCTCCCTCCCTCCCTCCCTCCCTCCCTCTCTCCATTCATCAATTCATCCCTCCTTCCATCCATCAACCAAATAGGTTATCCCTGGCCTTATGCTATGTTTGCAATGCATCATGGGTGACCGGTCCTATTAGATGAATACCGAGATGAACTCTAATGTGTGAGCAGTCCAATCTATTGTATTGAATTTCCGTTCCTTGTTTTCAAATTGCAGTAAATGGCTTTTGCTTGTGTTTCCTAAGGCTGTCCTAGAAAAATAAAATAAAAGTGACTCAAAATCCAATTGCACATTTTCCTATGTTATAAATTCAATTGTCAGGGAGTGAAACAACCTTGTTTAGCAAAACTGTTTGAGACGTAAACCGCTGAAATATATATATATTTTTATACGGGGTTCCTGCAGGCTACTTTTGTGCAGAATAAAGTGAGTTAAATATTGAGTAGGCACCTCATCTGCCTTTGTATTATTAAAATGATTTGTGGTCGTTTTGTGTTTTAACCTTATTACAATATTGTTGTTTTTGCAGTACTCCTAAATAGTAAAAAAAAAAAAAAAGCCATATTGATTTGTTTGTTTTGTTTGTACAGAAGGTTTAATATAATGAAGTGTGTTTTGTGCTGACTCTACAGTAGTCCTCAATCCCCCTCTCTCTCTCCACCAGATTTATGTTGGTAGCTCATAAATCCTGTACGATTCATTCATAATTCATCTGTTGACTGCAGACCAGCTCTTTGTCCATTACCTCCCTTGCTGTTTTAAAGTCGGACGCATTATCGGCTCAACAGACTCTCGTCTTTATACTTGTAATTAACTTTGTCGCCGCTAATTTAAAAATATTTCCTCCACGTTTGCTGTTTAAGTTGTAAGGGCTGGAAGGTGAAGACAGACAATGGATCAGTGTCTCTGTCTCCTTTCCTTCTGTAACTCATTCTTGCACATAATCATTTTAAATGAACTCACACGCAATAAAAAAAATGTCAACAAATGAATGTAATGTAAAATGTGTAATTTTTCAGGCTGAATCAGGTCAGACATCCTTTACTTTTAGTCAGAATCCAACGTGGATTGGCTCACTGTTTCAACTCGTTCAACAAACAAACATCTTATTATTAAAAACGACGTCCGACTTGACAACTGAAGTCTACAATGGACAACTCTGTGTCATAGGAGCAGTCTATTGTTGAGAAAACACACACAGTATTCCATTCATAGCCCACATCTCTCATGTGATGTTCCCACACACACACACACGCACGCACGCACACACGCACGCACACACGCACACACGTACACACACCCACACACACACACTATATATATAATAGACAGAGGGAGAGAGGGAGAGGAGGGGAGGGCGAGAGAGAGAGAGAGAGAAAGAATGTGACTGCCAGCCTCTCTCTCTCCCTCTTTCTCTTTGTCTTTCTCTCACTCTTCATCTGTTCTATTGACTTATTTTTCTTCTCTTTCATGTGCTATCTCAGTCACTCTAGGCCCTCTGTAATGAAGAGAAGAGAGAGCATGAGAGAGAAACGTAAGAGAGAGAGAGAGAGAGAGAGAGAGAGAGAGAGAAAGAGAAACATAGCTGTTGGAAGGCTTGACACACACAGAGTGGCCTTTGAGCAGCCCTGTGGTTGTGCAGCTTCCTTTGCCCCTAGAGAGGTGCATGGGGGGTACAAAAGGAGGGAGAGGGAGAGGGAGAGAGGGGCTTGGACAGTAAGTAGGAGACAGGGACAACGGGGGGAGGGGGGGGGGGGGGTTAAGTAGGATGCAGCGGGCGAAGGTGGGAGGGGGGAGGGGGCAGCGGGGTCATTGGGGATGAAAAGCGGGGGGGGCTGGGGGGGCTGGGGGGGCCGGCTGGTTGTGAAAGGGTGTGTTGGGTGGAAGGGGGTTGCAGGAGGAAGGGGGAGCTGTTTTGGGGGTTACATGGGCGGGGTGGTCGGGGGGGTACTGGCGGGGGCGGGGGGTGCGGGGTAGTGGGGTGAGGGAGGGGGGGGCGGTCTTTTTCGTCTTATGCTTCAGTGGCAATTTGTCAACCAACATGAATGGTCTGCTTCATCAGTATTACTGATGTAGACAGCAAAAAGCAGTCTGGGGTGTGTGTGTGTGTGTGTGTGTGTGTGTGTGTGTGTGTGTGTGTGTGTGAGTGTATGTGTGTGTGTGAGTGTATGTGTGTGTGTGTGTGTGTGTGTGTACGTGTGAGTGTGTGTGTGTGTGTGTCAATGTGTTTTGGGTGTGTGTGCGTGCGTGGATGCCATTGTGTGTGTGTGTGAGTGTGTGTGTGTGTAAGCAGCTTGCACTCCCAGCCTTCCTCCTTTGTGGGCCGAGTATAGGACGTTTCCTGGCAGCTAATCAGCTCCCTCCAAACCCATTACCTCACCCTCAGTTGGTATCCAAGCCAACAAGGACAAACACCCCCAAAAAGAGAGTGAAAGAAAAAAAAAAAGAAAAGAAAAGAGTAGAGGAAAAACTCTTTTGCTTTTTGAAAGGAAGAAAAGCACTCTGGGACAAGAATGCTGGTCCCAACGAATCGTCTCCATGGGAACGGCTCTCCAGGAAGAGTATGGAGGGCAAAAGAGGACAAAAGACGCATTGCCGTGGAGGGGGAATTCTGTCAAAGGGTTGTGAGACGTTCAGGGATATTATTGTTAATGAGAGCGAGACAGGCTGTGGTGTTTCTGTGTGTCCTTGTGTGTGTCTTTGTGTGTGTGTTTGTGTTTGTCTCTCTCTTTCCCTCTGTGTATGTGTGTGTGTGTGTGTGCATGAGTGAGTGTTAACTGGAATGTGGTCCAGAGTGGACCTTCGCTTCCAGGAAGGGTCCCACATTACTGCTGTATCGTGTCAATTAAAAAGTTGACCCACTGGGCAGAACTACAGATTCCCATGATGCCTCTGCCCATATCCTATTGTGTTGAGTTACAATGCTGGGATTCTGCACATGGGAGATGTATGAAGTTACTAAGTAGACCCCACCCCCCTCCCATTCATGAAAATAGGCTGTATGCATTATTTTGCATTGTTCTTTGTCTTACAATATATTCAAAGTGAGATCTTGACATTCATACTTGCAACAGAATGCTTTTCCTATATGCTCACTGAGTAAAATAAACATTTTGCATTGAGATATAAAAGTAAAATAGGGTCTTAGCTGAACCATATTTCATATGTTTGTTTAATGAGTTTTATTTATTATTTTGTTTTATTTCATGTGTTTTTTTTATAGTTTGCCCTACCATATATTGTGCAGCTTCCTTTGCCAAAATAACTACTATTTTATAAATGAACATCTTTGCAATGATGGACAAACTATAAAGCATGTTATGCTTTAAAACTCAGGGAGTTGGGAGTTCCCTGCTTGTTGAGATGAGAAGATAGTGGCCATCTTCTGTTTGCTTGGTACATAATCTTTAAAAAAAACAATTCACTAAGGCTTCCGTCTCAAAACCTCTCTTCGTCTTTGTTATTGTCATCCATCACCATCTTCCTCTTGACTATCATCACACCTTCAGTCATCATCGTCTTCCTCATAACTATCACCTTCAGAGCCATCATCATCCTCTTAACTATCACACCTTCAGTCATCATCGTCTTCCTCATAACTATCACCTTCAGAGCCATCATCATCTTCCTCTTAACTATCATCACACCTTCAGTCATCATCGTCTTCCTCATAACTATCACCTTCAGAGCCATCATCATCGTCCTCTTAACTATCATCACACCTTCAGTCATCATCGTCTTCCTCATAACTATCACCTTCAGAGCCATCATCATCTTCATCCTAACCATCACCACACCATCATCATCGTCATTTTAGTTTAGTTACACGTTTTTTTCCAATGCCTAAAATCTACTCTTTTCATCTAGTGTTCTTTCCTCCACTCTTTCCCTGCCCCTCTTTCCATCCTCCTTTCTCTCCACCTCCCCATCCCTCCATCCGCCCGCCACTACTGACCTTCTATCCCTCCGTCCTTTCCCTCCCCCTCTTTTCATCCTCCTCTCTCTCCACTCCCTCATCCCTCCATCCGCCTGTCTCTCTCTCCCTGGTAGTGTTTGTGGTTTCGGGGGGGATGGGGGGGGATGGGGGGGGATGGGGGCTGTACAGTGGGCTAGGCAGACAGGCCAGCTCTGGAGTTGCAGGGTCACTGGGTTTACCCCCCAGTGCTGCACGTCGGGCTGATGTCTTTGATCTGTCCCAAGCCTCCATAGAGGTCGTGACCCCTTTCATTCCACACAGATGAACAATGTTGTGACCTTGAGGCCACCCGACACCATGCTACACGACCTTGTCTGGGGCTTAGCAGAGAGACAGGCAGAGATAGAGAGACAGACAGGCAGAGATGGAGAGACAGACAGGCAGGCAGAGCTAGAGAGAGACACAGGCTGGCATGCAGCTAGAGAGAGAGAGACAGGCTGACAGGCAGACAGGTAACTTGGCAGGTGAGAAGAAGACAGACATGCAGGCAGGCAGGCAGACAGACAGACTGGCAGACAGACATGCAGGCAGGCAGGCAGGCAGACAGACAGACTGGCAGACAGACAGGCAGGCAGGCAGGCAGGCAGGCAGACAGACATACAGACATACAGACAGACAGACAGACAGACAGACAAATAAATGAACAGACAGACAGGTAGACACAAGCTACACAACACAAGCCACACAACCAGACAGTCAGGTAGACAGAAATACAGACAGAGCTAGACAGACAAGTGGGCTTGTTAGCAAGATTCCTGTCCACTCCACACAGACAGATGGACTCATTAGTTTGAGTTGGTAACACTAACTGACTCTTGACCCTTAGAGTCTGTCACCTTCAGTAGATTATCATCTTCTAAATAAACTTGAAACCCCCCCTGTTCCTGGCATGATAATAGGTTTAACTCATGTTAAGTTGGTTTCAACTCCATGTCCCCATAGTGATGAAGATGTTGCTGAGGACCTGTGTCAGAACAACATTGCTCCCTGTATTGTGCTCTCATTGCGTGTAATAGACAAGAGACTGCGGAGGCCACCTTTTCAGAGTGAGGTGAACTTGTTCACCCTATTTTTCCTGACACTTTCAACACATATCAATTTTAGCCCCCAAAAATACCCATCATGTAGTTGGGGATCACATACTGTTGGTGATACCTGGGCACTGTACAGCGAATCACTTCTTTACAGATTTAAATATAAATCTTTAAATATACCCGTAATGTCAAGCAAACGGACCACGGCGTTGTTAGGGATCCGGTAGGCTATGCAACCTTGATGAAAACAGCACCGATGTAGTAGCAGTGTAAGTTATTAAACCGTAGTATCATTCTAACACACTGTATCAGAGTTCAGTTTGCTCATACCTCTTACAGAAGAGCTTGTTACGCTTAGACCAGCAGACAATCAATACAATGCCACACTGATTTTCTGTCCGTCTGAATCTCCAGATGGACTGTGTAAGGGGACGGACAGAGGCAAGAGATCTCACAAAGCACTATTTGATTTAATTAGCATTGATCTGTTATGGTGCAGAATGGTTTTTGTGCAATATAAAAAAAAAAATACAATGGAGACGGGTCATTTAATGAGCTTTTTTTTTTAATCAAGATATTTAAGGAGTAGCTTCTTGTGTTTGTAGTTTTAACAAAATGTATGAGGGGAGATCGTTTGAATAGTAACTTGCTGCACCTATGACACATTGCCGCGGTACAGCAACACTGCCACCTTCTGTTCAGAGAGAGATATGGCACCCTCGCAAATAGCAATCACGGTTTTGAGCGTGCGTGCTGAACGCAGGCGTAATCCATTAGTACGGTGCGGCTGTGCTTTCCACTTAATAAGATAGTTGACTATTGGAGACTTCTTGAGATGTGACTGGAATAACAATGAGCTTCGTCTAAATGTCAAGGACATTGTCTTCCTCACATTGCATCCGAACACAAGCGAACAATAAACCTGAGTGCAGATGCTCCATTAGGTCACACATTTTATGTTTGTTTTGGCAGTGGACCTATTCAGCATTACATAAATCAACTTAAAGACTGAAACATCACCAAAATGGCCTATCTCTTTTTTTACACGGATTAATTTACTGAATACAATTGGATTGAATGAAACCCGTCCTCACAAAAACAGATTTCCTAGACCTTTGTATAACGTGTACCTATATCCTGATAATTCAGTCCAGCCCAGTTCGCATTGCATATATGGACACTCCAACTCATCAATGCTAAATGTAGTAGTAGATGTAGTCATTTATTTACATTATTTATTTATTATACTTTATAATCAGCAACGAGAGGAGACAAAAGTCTGTTTTTTTTTGTACAGCTAAATGACAAAACAGATTTTTTTTAGAAAGGTAACTTTGGAACCAGCCACCAGCTTGTTCTGAATAATATTAACTGAAAGAATATTCAATATATTCCTACTTGGGTAACAAGGACCACCTGCAGCTATGGGTCCTTGTTTGGGCTAATAATTTATAGTCAATCAGTTGCGCCAGCACATTAGTACTTGGGTGTAAAACACTTGTCCGCTTGGCACATTTATAGGTAATTACTTCAACAGCAGCCAAACTGATATCTGTGATCATAGTATGTGTAGGTATGAGTACTACAGAACCAATACGGGTCAGTGCGGTACATTAATAGGTAATTGTGCAGTTACTTTAACAAGAAATGGAGCGTCAGCTAAAGTTCAGCCACACAACTTGAAGTCTGTGCGCTGTTGGCGTACCCGTCAAACAGCGCGTTGCACACACACTAATCACTTACACACCTGTTCACAATCAAATATCAGCTCATGAGGGAGGGGGGGGAGGGGTATTTATATGGCCTGTTGTCAATACTAGTTTCTGTGCTTGTTGGATGAGGTGATAGGAAATGCTCCCACCCCCACCCCAGCTCCCACCTTGGGTCTGCTAATAAGTTTTGCTAATGTGTCCAAAAGGGGATGGATGTTTGTGTGCTCCCTGCCTCAGGATGTTGTCCCGGATATGTCCACCAGGGAGCTTCAATATGTAGCAGACCCAACCATGCCAAAACTCATGTATATTCACACTTAATAAATGCTTAGAGACAAAGAGTTTGTCTGACTGAACTTCATTTATCTTAAGTTCAACACGATACCAAAATAGTTTATTACTGCGGTGCGAACAGAACTGAACATATATAGTTAAGTTCAATATGGTCCCAGTATAAGTGATCACTGCAGTGTAAAAATAATTCAAATGTATCCTGTCCAGTGCGGTACCAGTATAAGTGATCACTGCAGTGTGAAAATAACTAAACTGCTCTGGTCCAGTGCAGTATGTGTATTAAGATGCACTGCAGTGTAAATAGGACTAATCTTTAATCTGGGTCAGCATGGCACGGTATGGATCATTACTGTAGTGTGAAGAGAAGCCATTAGGCGACAGCGGCCTAGCCCGACGCCAGATGTCACATTGATACGGTCAGCCATGGAAGCGAGGCCTACTGACCATATGGTTCATCAGTCATACAGTCAGCAGCTCAGACATACTGTGGCAGTGCACGCTAGCTCTCTCTTTTTCTCTCTCTATGTCTCTCTCTCTCTCTATCTCTGTCTCTCTCTCTCTCTCGCTCTCTCTCTCTCTATGTCTCTCTCTATGTCTCTCTCTCTCTTTCTCTCTCTATCTCTGTCTCTCTCTTTCTCTCTCTCTATGTCTCTCTCTCTCTTTCTCTTCCTCTCTCTATCTCTTTCTCTCTCTATCTCTAGCTCTCTATATCTCTCACAAACAGTTACACAAGGGTAAGGGCACACAAAAACATAAATATATGAACCAGGACACATACACATGCAACAGTAATCCCTAAATGCAGGCACATACATAAATGTGTCTACACACACACACACACACACACACACACACACACACACACACACACACACACACACACACACACACACACACACACACACACACACACACACACACACACACACACACACACACACACACACACACACACACACACAACACAACACACACACACACACACACACACACACACACACACACACACACACACACACACACACACACACACACACACACTGGCAGCTCTGTGTCATTAGTGTGGCCCTGAGGCTAGACTATAGTAAACCAATAGGAACAAGCCTGTTCCTCATCCATCTAGAGTGTATTAGAGACCTCTGTGTCTGTGTAGTGAAGAGCAGCAAGGCGGCACTGATGCTTCAGCCATTAGCTGGCTGATAGATATAGAGAAACCACAGAAACAGAGTGAGTAGCATGGGCACGTGTGTGTTACTAGAAACAGAGTGAGTAGCATGGGCACGTGTGTGTTACTTGAATCAAACAAACACGGTGACAAATTTACAATCCATGCTGTCATTTAAAAAAAGAAAAAGAAAGTGTTTTGTGCTTGCTCATCCAAGGGAAAAGGAAAACTGAAGTCAGTTGTGTTGTTTTGCTTGACAACAAGGCTGTTTAAAAAAACAAAAGGGTGGTCGAATCAATCTCTTATGCCTATTGTATATCTCGAGACTCCGTGGGCCATGTGGGTGACGTCAAGGTTCATGGAATGACGATATATACTTTCATGTCCTTAAATGTGCACGTTACAGTTTTTTTCAATCGCTAACAAGCATTGGTTGATACTGACGTCACATTGTCAAAACTCTTCACACAGTCAGCAAAACAGAAGTTTATGTGGAGCAAACTGTGAATCACTTTTAATTGCGTTTACACAAAATGCATTCAGTGACCACAGTCACCAAAATTCATGAACTCCTTTCTCAGTCAGAGTCCACAAACTACAAAACACTATACTTTTGCAGCACATTTTTCAAATGCTAACACACTTTGTTCAAAACAGTTAAAAACACAATCAAAACAGAATGATGAAAAAAAAAATCCATTTCTGCTGCAGCCAAATTGTAATCTATAGAAAATAATATCAAAATATTGAAAATTAAATAAAATAATAATAATTCCAAACACAGCTGAGTGCAGTTTACAGCTGACAACCTACTTAGGTGACCTTTGTTTGGCCTCATTGCTCATGGCAAGCAGATAAAAGGGGATGGCTTCTGAATGGCTTTTTTGGAAATATGGAACAAAGAGGACAGGTTGGTGTAGAGAGAAGAGTGGCAGGGTGAGGGAGAAGAGGAAGAAGAGGAAGACCAAGAACTGTGGTCTCTGATGAGATAAGGGCCACAATTATTGACAGGGTTGGATCAGACATTCTAAAAGATTCTTCCCAAGGTGCATTGCAAGAGAAGACACATGTTGTGATGTTGATGAAAACATGTGGCCAAATGCAGAAGAGAGGGAGTGAATATGTTATACATGAAGTGCTGTGAATCACTATGCAAAGATATAGAAAACTCAAACGTAACTGAAGCAAATTTCTGCATTGCTGATTCATTCTTGATTCAATATACAATAATTTAGTACACTCAATAAAGTGCAAAGATCTTATTCTATAATAAAATACTGATTTATCTGAAAAGAAATCATTCAAAATTTAAAGATAAAATGTCTTTTATGTAATGCTCTTTGTTGTTAGTATTTTGTAGTTCAGTGTGCTAAGAGTGACAGTGTTTGCTTCCTGAGTGACACGTTGCCAGTGTTGTGGATGAATGAGCTCATTTCGAGACATGCATGGTGTGTTTTGTTGGCGAGAAAGAGTTTTGGAGGTGAGATGAACTGTTTATCTGAGGTGCATGTTTGTAATGCAGACTGTGTGAAGAGTTTTGAAAAAGCAGTTTCACTATTGACCAATGCTTGTTAGCAATTGAAAAAAACTGTAATACAATATAGGGCCGAATGCTATAGGGCAGGTTAAAGGTGCATTTTGAATAATGATTTAATTAGCTGCTTCTTTTTTAAATGATTATTAAAAGTAATTCCGTTTCCCTGTGACAGTTCAGCCTTGTATGAACACTCTTAAATCCTTTGTATAAATTATCAATCTTTCTTGATAGCTAGATTGCCTAAAAGCCTACAATTTGACTTGCAATCAAGGTTAAGGGAATATGCTGGTATTGTTATGGTGACAATCAGACCAGCCAGCTGTTATTTAAGAGCGAACTCGTGGACATGCCCTCAAAGCTTAAACAGACCTGCAAATTTCAATAAAATCATCCATCTTAAATCCAGCGGTTTTCACACCATTCCAGTTGGAGACTTGCCAAGAACGAAACCCAAAGCTCGGGATGACATAAGGTTGATTAATTAGCTTGATTGCTCAGTTTACGTGCACCGAGTTCCCAATTTGTTTAAGGTCGATTAAAAAGTTTTGTAGATTTGTGATCGAACGATTCTACAAAGAAAAATAAAGAAATCCGACAGGCTGGTGCTGCGTGCTACAATAGCAGGGGCGCTGTCCACTCGCTATGGTGCTGAAGGTTTAAACTACATTGAGATGGAGAGTGTTTCTAACGCAGCTCTATAGCTTGTCGGTGATTGACTTAATAACTACTAAACTGCTTTGTCATCGTACTGGATCCTTCTTTTCAAATAATATGGAATTGCATTTGCATCCGGCTGTATCGTATTAATCCTTCCACAAAGTAAAACCATTTCGTTATCTTTGCTAAAATATCACCTGACTTTAAAGGTTTAGAATACCATACGTTCAGTTTCATTCAAATACAACAACGACGCATCTTGCAACAACAACAAAAATAATTATAATGTGGGCAAATACTTTCATTGAAGTAATCTTTGCGAAATCAGTGGCTACTCTAAAGACCAAATGGCGTTTTTTAATTCGAAAGTCCACTTCAAAACATGACAGCTGCGCCCTCGCACGACCAAAGGTAATTTCCAATGCAGCAGGGCCATAATAACTCATTTGACTTGCTCCAACACAGGCCTGTCATAGCAGAGTGCAATTATCGGCTGCCTGTTTCCCCTCCTCCCTTGGGAACCTCTCTCTCTCTCTCTCTCTCTCTCTCTCTCTCTCTCTCTCTCTCTCTCTCTCTCTCTCTCTCTCTCTCTCTCTCTCTCTCTCTCTCTCTTTCTCTCTCTCTCTCTCTATTCTTTCTCTTGTCCTTTTCTCTCACTCAATCCATACACCTCCTGTCGCTTTTTCTAACCTTATCGTACCATTTCTCTGATATCCCAGCGAGGACGTGGGCCTCAGGGCATTAAGCACGCGCAGGACCTTATCTACTGCATGCCACAACCACACCGGGGTCCTCGTGAGCCCCGCATCATGGGCATTGGGTGGAGTTTTTTTTAATATATGTATTTATACCCGTTTGGTTTTCAGGTTTGACAGAGGATTTACTAAATACTAGTTCCTTTCTTGCTTCGTTGAGTTTTTTTTTACTCCGCCCCGCGGGGAGGAGCGGATGGTGTTTTGGGGAGGGAGAGAGAGAGAGAGAGAGAGAGAGAGAGAGAGAGAGAGAGAGAGAGAGAGAGAGAGAGAGAGAGAGAGAGAGAGAGAGAGAGAGAGAGAGAGAGAGCGAGACAGAGAAAGAAAGGGAGAGACAGAGAGAGAGAGTTCTCTGATTAATATGCTAAATTAGTTGAATTGACCGGTTATAATTCAGCAACTGAATCTCAAAGATTAATATCACCAGGAGAATATAAGTCAGAGTTCATTGCTCTTGTTTCATATTGACACCCATAGACACACATCAAAAAAATTTAGCTGCTTACAAATCCTTTTATGCAATAGCTTATATCTTGCAAGCTAATCGGCATTTTTGATATTCCTCGATGATCAGCGAGAAGCAACTATTCTAATGCAAATTTGGCATTTATATTACAAAGGTCTTTTTCTGTCAATCAGACAATAGATATATGTTGTCAAAGAATATCAAAAGCTGAGAGACATGTAAGCCTTAATTTGAATCACAGACCCGGGAAATCACAGGCGTCTCAGCTTTGTCCAGAATTGTCCCCGTAAGTGAGCAGGTGTCATTCGAGAAAGGATGAATACAGAGAAAATAAAGAACCTATCTCCCTCCCTTTCAAAACCCCCTCCCTTCTTTCCCTCGACTTCGCCTCCTCCTCTCCCCCCAGCGCCGTGTGATGACGGGCAGACTGACTGGATCACCGGAGCTGTGCTTTTTAGCCACTTTCACCAGTAACACAACGACAACGGGTATAGCCGAGGAGAGCTATAGCACTGACGTAAACCCTTTTACCACCAACCAACACAGCACCCAGAGCAGCACAGCAGCAGCGCGCGATAAACGGGGCGATAGCCAACACCTGATTCTTGAATGGATAAACCTACAAATCGATTCTAATCAACGATCAAAAAGAAGGAAGTAAAGATTTCGTGGATATCGATGAGGATTTTGATGGAACACCAAGTAGGATAGCGCCTTGTTTATTTGTTTCTTTCCGTGACCGTTATTTCATGCAATCAGTGGAAGGCGACAGCCGGCAGCGGCAACATCCCCCTATAGCACTTGCCTTTGGATGAAGATGCGTTGTGAAAAGCGGAGTTCTGATAAGAGTTTCTGCTGCAGGGTGTCGCATCGGCAGACCGTTCTGATGGTGGGATAGGATGATGAGCTCATGGTTATTGTCGACTGAGAGTGTGTTTTCTGCGGAGCGGGGATGGGTAAAAACGCCTGCTTCTCAGCTGTGCGGTTAGGCCACCAATATCACCAGGTTAAATGCTATTGGTAAGATTATAAAGAGGTCTATCTTCGCTGAGTCTGTTACGAATATAAAATACGGAGTTTTAGAGGCAGAGTATGCTTAATATTAACAGAAAAGTGACAGTGAAAAAAGGCACGTGGAATTGTAATGGTGCTCTCCAAAAAAGTGATTATATAGTAAACTTTGATGCTTTATTCTACACCAAATAATCGGCCAGCCTTTCTATAAACCAGCCTGACGTCAAAGTCAGATTGCTAACTGAGTAGATAGCCTACGTGGTGTATCTGTTGGCGTATTTGTTTTAACGGTTGTATTTATTTATTTATTTATTTATTTATTTATTTATACCTTGACTCCGGTGCCAACTGGAGACAACTAGAACGATGACTCATTTACAGGCCGGCCTGTCCCCAGAGACCCTGGAGAAGGCCAAAGTGGAACTAAAAGAGAACCCTGACACTTTACACCAGGACATACAAGAAGTAAGGGACATGATCATCACAAGACCTGACATAGGTTTTCTTAGGACAGACGATGCGTTCATTTTGAGGTTTCTCAGAGCGAGGAAATTTAACCACTTCGAGGCTTTTCGCCTCCTGGCCCAGTACTTTGAGTACAGGCAACAGAACCTGGATATGTTCAAGAACCTGAAAGCGACGGATCCTGGGATCAAGCAGGCGCTTAAAGACGGATTTCCAGGAGTGTTGCTGAACCTGGACAGATATGGAAGGAAAATCCTGGTTCTTTTTGCAGCGAACTGGGACCAAAGCAGGTACACATTTCCGAAATGATGTTGACTATTTAGTAAATATTTAGTTTAGCAAAACTATTTAGTAACTGTGTGACGCCCGCACAGTGTTGCTCACCAATGCTTTCCTTTCAGCACCAGATAGTCACGCCACTTAGTAGAGCGTCGGTTACAAATTAAAAACCTTATCTTGCTCTAGTATTTATGCAAATATCTGGTACCAAAAATCCATTAATGTGTATTTTATGAATTACCCTGTGGGTGATGAATCAGTCTGAGAATCGTTGGGACTCTTATTGTTTAACTGTCTGGCTGGTTCATTAGCTAAAGACGATTAGCTGTCAATCAGTGGAGCCAATCAATATTAGCACTTACTCAAGCCATTTGTTTAGCCGTTAAAACTGTAAACAGGAAAGTAAGTATCTCGTGTTGAATTTTACTACATGTTTAGAGTTTACAGACCCTGCGGTATGTAAGCTGTTAAGTAATTCAGCTTATTCCCTTGACAAAGGGGACTGCTGGGCCTTCAATACCCACTTGAAGTCAGGCTACTGGTGACGGGTGACATGATGTTCTTTTCAGACCATTGACTGTGACACAGTTACAGTCTCCCACTGTCCTTGGCGTAGGGTAAAAACATGCTGCTGTTGTCCATCTAGTTGTTCCGACATGGCAGTGTTCTCTTCCTTGTGCAATAGCAAAGATTGCAAAGGGCTTTATTTAAATTTTTCAGTTAATGCCATATGTCAACGTCAGTGTCGAAGATGCTCACCCTGTAGGACTCCCTCGTTCAGTCCGCGCCCACATTCTCTTTCTCTCTCTCTCTTTCTTTCTCTCTCGCTCTCTCTCACTCTGTTTCTCTCTCTCACTCTGTTTCTCTCTCTCTCTCTCTCTCTCTCTCTCTCTCTCTCTCTCTCTCTCTCTCTCTCTCTCTCTCTCTCTCTCTCTCTCTCTCTCTCTCTCTCTCTCCCTTTCTTTCATTCTCGGTCTCTCTCTCTCTGTCTCTCTCTCTCTCTCTCCCCCATAATGACTAGCTCGCTCTCCATCTCACACACTACTATAACTCTCTCTCTCTCTCTCTCTCTCTCTCTCTCTCTCTCTCTCTCTCTCTCTCTCTCTCTCTCTCTGTCTGTTTCTCTCCCCCTAACGAGGCTGTCTCCCCCCCCCTCTCTATCTTCCACCCCCAGGTATACCTTTGTGGACATCCTGCGCTCCATCCTGCTGTCACTGGAGTCCATGATTGAGGACCCAGAGCTGCAGGTCAATGGGTTTATCCTCATCATCGACTGGAGCAACTTCACCTTCAAGCAGGCGTCTAAGCTGACTCCCAGCATGCTGCGCCTGGCCATTGAGGGCTTACAGGTAGGAGCTGGAGCCTTATTACAACACATCCTCCTTTTAAGAAGACATTTGCTTTTTATATTTATTCCCCCAAAAATTTAATTGAAATGAAACATATCGTTATTGTGCTGTTTTAGTTAGATGTAATGAGTATACGCGTGGCCATGTCTAGCGTTGAGCTTTGCCTCTCCTGTTTGTTTTACTCATGATTTCTTGCCTGGGATAGAGTAACTAAAGCAGCAGGTACAATAGGTCCGTCACTGTGACTGAGTGCTTCTGAAGAGCTCTTTATTATCCTCACACTGACACAATGGAACCCGCACGCACATCGATCTATTCAGCGAATCAACAGTGCCGGACGCTTCTAAAAAAAATAAAAAATAAAACACTCCACAATTCTCTCGCTGCCGAGAGGAGGATGAGAACTTGTTTAGAACGCTCTGAAAGGGTGATTAATGAAATTTGCATTTTAATTGTTGTTGTTGTGGTTACCTCAAGACCGTAGGGGAAAGAGGAAAATAGTGTTCTTGGTGCACAAACGTTTCTGTGTTTTGAAGAGGAAAAAAAACGGTACAATTTTCCTGTCCTTGCAACAACTCCTCATCTCAAAGACATTTGTGTCGAGGATGCTTCACCTTTGTGTCAAGGTAACTTAGACAGCACCCCCACCCCCTTCCCGCCGTCAAAATCCTTGGTCCTGTGCTAACTGTCCAACGAGACCGGAGTGAAAAATAGCTTCGTGTCAAAATTCAACTTGGAAAACCTCCTCCACATCCCTGTAAATTGTCAGCAATTTTCTTCCCACAAACCCAAAGCTTCAACCTTAATCAAAAGACATACCGATTGGATAGCTCGTTAGCCACTAAGGGCTCGGCGGGAGAACCCGCTGCGTAACCTTGGTAACGCAGTTCTATAGGCAGTTCCAGTAACGAATAGGTTCGGTTTGTACGGTTCTGTCTGAATGGCGGATAAGAAAAGTCACGTCATGAGTTGTGACAAAACTATGTGACAGAAACGAGAGAACTAGCGAAGATAAGGATTGATTAAATGGTTGAGCTAGCATGTTTCAAATCAGGCACCGGTTCTGGTTAACAACAGTATATTCTGGTCGTTGTGTTCTCATTGGTTCTGTAGTGTCTGCTGAGCCAGGCAAAATGACCCACTAAAGTCTGGTGTAATGGTAGGTGTTGAAATGGCTTTTTAATTCTTGTTTTCAGGCCAACCACTTTTCCTTTTAACTATAGTACATCTTTGTGTTAAGCCCACATAAAACGTGGCTGCCAGCTCTCTGGACACAGATTAGAGCATGCATTATTGATAGTTCAGCACTTTCTTTCTTAAGCACATACACTCAGACTGTAGACACACACACACACACATACACACACACTCCTGTGCACAAACACGTAAAATAAGAGAGCTCTCACAATATTCGTCTCCAGAGAAATAGTGAGTCACCTGACTGGATACTGTTGGTAAACAGGAAGGCAATTACACTCCAAACAGAGGTAAGAGACCATGTTGAATGCAGAGCCATTTTAACCACATCTATATCTTAACCAGACTGAACACCATCAGCTCAGACTGAAGCCTGGAGTCTGGAGGTGCGTGTGTCTATCGAGGATTTCACGGCTAATTTCATGGCTTAATACGCTCGTTATGTAAATAGTACTAGCCAGCAGAGCTATGTCTCAGTTTCCCAAACTGTTATCTCTCAAATGTTCTTTCTCACAAAGATCTTCTACTGTTTGAGCAAGAATTGTAAATTATGTTTGTAAAAGCCTCCTTCTGAAACTGTCCTTTCATATTTTAGATGTAGCCCACACATATGATGATTAAATAACAATCGAACTAAATCCACACGGGAAGAGTTCTGTTGCTACGACAATGTGAATGGTGCTGTCGAAGTGTCATGACTAGATTTAGCTGAAGAAGAGAAAGCAGCTATATGTTTGAGTAAAGACACAGTTCGGGGTGTCTTTACAGGTTAAATTAGCTAAATATATGACATAGAACCAAGGAGAAACTGGTTATGAAGCTGTTTGTTTAAAAGATGTCCCCCCTTATAGCCAGTGTACAAATACCTGAATGAAGTCAACTGGAGAGAGAGAGAGAGAGAGAGAGAGAGAGAGAGAGAGAGAGAGAGAGAGAGAGAGAGAGAGAGAGAGAGAGAGAGAGAGAGAGAGAGAGAGAGAGAGAGAGAGAGAGACAGAGAAAGAGAGAGAGAGAGAGAGAGAGAGAGAGAGAGAGAGAGAGAGAGAAAGAGAGAGCGCGTGGGAGAGAGCTGTCAGTCAAGCTTTGACCTCACCTACCCTTAGATGCCATAAGGTCAGCTAACATTCACACACACGCCAATGAAGTCGCTGTATCTTCTTTCTTTGACGAGGTGACAGACAACGACCACAGGCTAAAAAGAATAGAGGTTGGAGAGGTTGAATAACAGGTTGGGGAAGCTAAAAAAGATTGAGGTTGGGTAGACTTGAAGGAATTGAGATTGGAGAAGCTACAAAGACTGAGGTTGGAGAGGTTGAATAACCGAGGTTGGCGGCGGCTAAAAATAATTAAGGTTGGGGGGGTGAACAGATTGGGATCGTAGTATAGAGTATAGTAAAGTCTGCCTGGAAATTACCTTTTATGGGGTGGGACATTAAACCAAAAAAAATAACGTTTTTTCAAAAGTTCTGGTTTAATTAGATTCTCGTACTACCTAGTGTAACTCCCCCACTTGACAATGGTACAGCTAAACGGTTTAGATAGACAGGAAAGAGTGGTCAAATCGTCAACCAATAAGATGACATCTCGTGAAAGAGATTCCTTGAAATGTTATTAACCCTTTCCCCCTGATGTTGAGTGTAATTGTTGTGAGTGGGTAATCCGTTTGGATTTCCCATCAGTAACCATTGTAGAGAGGTCAGCGTAAGGTCAGAATTAGGTCAAAGGGTTCACAGGAACATGCCACAAGATAAGAGCCTAATTGATCAGAGCACTTTGCAGGATAAGTATACAGTGATGTAGCAATGTAATATCACAGTGCTTAATAGTGATCAGAGCATTTTACAGGATAAGTATACAGTGATGTAGCAATGTAATATCACAGTGCTTAATAGTGATCAGAGCACTTTACAGGATAAGTCTACAGTGATGTAGCAATGTAATATCACAGTGCTTAATAGTGATCAGAACACTTTACAGGATAAGTATACAGGGATGTAGCAATGTAATATCACAGTGTTATTTTCCCATTACACTCTAGTAGGACCAACTAATAATCTGTACTACATGTTCTGATCTCTTCATTTATAAATGTATTTAATAACATAACAGCAATGTACTTAAAGACCTTAAGTACATTAAATCACAGTGCACTTCAGCGGTTTCTATTGATAGAATAGGAGAGTGCTGCTGCCTGAAAAATGAAAAATGAAAATGTTCCTTCTTTTACGACAACACATTCAGGTCCCGTTTCTGTGCCTGGGGAGAAAAGTGTGGTCCTTTCCTCCAATGGTCTGATGTTTTTCAGAGCACAGGGGTTCCGTCTCGCCTGTGTGTGTGTGTGTGTGTGTGTGTGTGTGTGTGTGTGTGTGTGTGTGTGTGTGTGTGTGTGTGTGTGTGTGTGTGTGTGTGTGTGTGTGTGTGTGTGTGTGTGATGGGTTGAAGGAATCTAATTTGACACCTCACATAGAGAAACAATAGGCTTAGGAAACTCATGCCTTGCATGCTGAGAATACCGGGAAGTTTGTGTGAATATGTATGTCTGTGTGTGTGTGTGTGTGTGTGTGTGTGTGTGTGTGTGTGTGTGTGTGTGTGTGTGTGTGTGTGTGTGTGTGTGTGTGTGTGTGTGTGTGTGTGTGTGTGTGTGTGTGTGTGTGTGTGTGTGTGAGAGAGAGAGAGAGAGAGAGAGAAAGAGAGAGTATGTATGCCTGTGTGTGTCTGCCATTGTGCATGCGTGAGTAAGCTTGTCCATGCTGACAATTATGCTTTGTGTGTCTGTGTGTGTCTGTGTGTGTGTGTGTGTGTGTGTGTGTGTGTGTGTGTGTGTGTGTGTGTGTGTGGGGCTGTCAGTATGCTAGCATTTTGAGTGTTCTTTTTTGGAGAACTGTGTGTGCGTGCACTGTACTTTTCTGAGCGTATCTCTGTGTATCTTTGTGTGCAAGCCCATTGGTTTATGCATGCACATTATCCAGTATCTCTTTTTTCCAGTTTACAATTTCCTCTCTGCACGCTACTTCACAAAATATGTAGGCAGCCTGCAATCACAGAAGCGTGATTATTAACACCTATGACTTGTGATTTCTTACCGTCACTCACTGACAAAGCCAATCTCCACTCAATGCCAGCTGCTGCCAGCTAGCTCCTTCAAGATGAGAGAGAGAGAGTAGAGAGAGAGAGAGTAGAGAGAGAGAGAGAGAGAAAAAGAAAAACCTACATTCATATCTGACAAATATTTCATTTGTATATTTTTAAAATGTTTTTTATTCGTGAGAATATTGCTTCCCTTCATAATGTTGTGGCTATTTGGCTTTTGCATTCCGAGGCATGACAAAATCCTTTTGTTGTCGTTTTGGAACAGGGCCTAATAAAGTGGAGTGGATGCTTTGTTGTTTTGCTGTTGTCAGGACGGACAGTGAGGAAGAATAGAAAGAGCGAGGTTTCCTGTTGAAAACGATAAGAGAGAAAGTCAAGTTCTCTGAGAAAGGTTAGCCTATCCAAACACTGGCTATGCTCAGAGCCAGGCTGCTTCAGGGTTATCATATCTGTCACTGATCTGCTTTTATTTCTTCTTGTTGCTCTCTCTCTCTTTCTCGCTCTCTCTCTCTCTCTCTCTCTCTCTCTCTCGCTCTCTCTCTCGTTCTTGTTCTCTCTTTCTTTATATCTCTCCTCTCTCGTCTTCCATCTCTTTTATTTACAGTATTTTATCTCTTTTTAATCACGCACATTTTCTCCATCGGCAACAGTTTCTCTTTCTACCTTTACCCTTCTCTCCCTTCCCCCACTTCTTACTAACCCCTTCTTCCACCCCCACCCTCCTTTCTTCCATTCTCTGTCACCCCACTCCTCTCTTTCTCCTCCTCCCCGAGAGAGAGAGAGAGAGAGAGAGAGAGAGAGAGAGAGAGAGAGAGAGAGAGAGAGAGAGAGAGAGAGAGAGAGAGAGAGAGAGTGAGACAGAGACACACTAACAGTCTGGTACAGGTCTTTTGTCTTTCTCTTTGAATGTGGAGAAAAATGCCCCCTCACTGAGCCAATCACAACAGACCAGAAGCCACACCCCCCCCTCTCCCCCCTCCCCGTTCCCCTCCCTCCCACCTCCCTGTTTTTTTTCCCTGTTCCATCCCACCCCTCTCTGAGTTTCCTTGGCAACCTGTCCGACCGCCATGCAATGTGGTCTCTTGTCTCTCTCCAGATGGGCTGTTCTCAATCAGAGAAACACATTTGCACTTTTCCCTACGACTGGTTGGCTGGCTGGCTGACTGGTTGGCTGGCTGACTGAATGGCTGACTGGTTGGCTAGCTGACTGACTCAGCGGTTGGCTGGCTGGCTGACTGTCTGGTTGGATGGCTGATTGGTTGGCCTGCTGACTGAATGGCTGGTTGACTGACTGACTGACTGAGTGTTTGACTGGATGGCTGACTGGTTGACTGGCTGACTAAATGGCTGACTGGTTGGATGCTTGACCGGCTGGTTGACTGGTTGGCTTACTAACCAACGCTGGTTTACTAGCTAGCTGGTTGGTTGACGGGCTGGTTGACTAGCTGTCTGGTTTACTAGCTGGCTGGTTGGCTGGCTGGTTGACGTGCTACTGGTTGACTAGCTGTCTGGTTTACTAGCTGGCTGGTTGGCTGGCTGGTTGACGTGCTGCTGGTTGACTAGCTGTCTGGTTTACTAGCTAGCTGGTTGGCTGGCTGGTTGACGTGCTACTGGTTGACTAGCTGTCTGGTTTACTAGCTGGCTGGTTGGCTGGCTGGTTGACGTGCTGCTGGTTGACTAGCTGTCTGGTTTACTAGCTGGCTGGTTGGCTGGCTGGTTGACGTGCTGCTGGTTGACTAGCTATCAGGTTGGCTGGTTGGTTGACTGGCAGCTGGTTGACTAGCTGTCAGGTTTACTAGCTAGCTGGTTGGTTGGCGGGCTGGTTGACGGGCAGCTGGTTGACTAGCTGGCTGGTTGGCTGGCTGGTTGACAGGCTGGCTTACTAGCTGGCTGGTTGGCTGGCTGGTTGACAGGCTGGCTTACTAGCTGTCTGGTTTACTAGCTAGCTGCTGGGTTGGCGGGCTGGTTGACTGGCAGCTGGTTGACTAGCTGTCTGGTTTACTAGCTAGCTGGTTGGTTGGTTGAGGGCAGCTGGTTGACTAGCTGGCTGGTTTACTAGCTAGCTGGTTGGTTGGTTGACGGGCAGCTGGTTGACTAGCTGGCTGGTTTACTAGCTAGCTGGTTGGTTGGTTGACGGGCAGCTGGTTGACTAGCTGGCTGGTTTACTAGCTAGCTGGTTGGTTGGTTGACGGGCAGCTGGTTGACTAGCTGGCTGGTTTACTAGCTAGCTGGTAGGCGGGCTGGCTGGTTGGTGGGCTGGTTGGTTAGCGGGCAGCTGGTTGACTATCTAGCTGATTAGCTGGCTGACTGGTTGACGGGCAGCTAGCTGATTGGTTGGCTGGTTGACTAGCTGTCTTTTCAACAGGGTACATGGATGGATGGCTGACTGCCAATGTGTGTTCCAGCTCTCTGTGTGGTTCAATACAAATCATACACACTTTCCCTGTGATTCACTCACTGGAGCTCCTATTCTGCTGTTGTGTTTCGCCTGAGTGCCTCTGACTACCAGGGAAGGAGGGGGGAAGCTTCTAAGGGGGCTGGAATTTTATTCCACAATGTTGACTTTTATATCGAAGCTGAGTCTTCCTCTTAAATGTTGATTTTTCACATGCATTCCCATAGCAACTGTGGCTAGGTCCCTGTAAGTTTGTTTTGTGAACTTCTAAGTGTTGACTGGAGCCAAATATGGGCAGAGTAAAGAATTGGTCTGTATTTTGAGCTGAATCTATCAGATCTATTTCTATGTTTGCTGTTTACATTTTATTACTGTTCCCTGACAGTGCAGGTCCCTGTAGACCTGGCATATTTCTACACAGTTACGCAACAGCACCCAGTGCCTAAGAAGGTGATGATGCTGATGATGAAGACGATGGTGGAGCTAATTCCATCATCCCTGCAGCATCTTCATCAGCATAAGATTAAAATCCATTAGCGAACGCTTCCATCAATCAGGTTGATTAGCATACACTGTGCCAGACAGACACATTATTCAAATGACTCTTGTGTAACGTGATTTAATGTGGCCAAATCCTCATCACTATTTATAATGAGAGAGAGAGGAGACTGTCAAAAAAATAATTACTGAAAAGATAGAGAGAATTAGAAAAAAAGGAGAAAGAGAGAGAGATAGAAAGTAAGAGAGAGAGTGTGACCGATAGAAATTAAGAGTGAGTGAAAGAGAGAGAGGAGGGGGGAGAGCAAAGGAGGTAGGGAGAGTGAGAAAACGTGAGAGAGAGAGAGAGAGAGAGAGAGAGAGAGAGAGAGGGAGAGAGAGAGAGAGAGGGAGGGAGGGAGGGAGGGAGGGAGGGAGGGAGAGAGAGAGAGAGAGAGAGAGAGAGAGAGAGAGAGAGGGGGGGAGAGAGAGAGAGAGAGGGAGGAGAGAGAGAGAGAGAGAGAGAGAGAGAGAGAGGGAGGGGAGAGAGAGAGGGAGGGAGAGAGAGAGAGAGAGAGGGAGAGAGAGAGAGAGAGAGAGAGAGGGAGGGAGAGAGAGAGAGAGAGAGAGGGAGAGAGAGAGAGAGAGAGAGAGGGAGAGAGGGAGGGTGAGAGAGAGAGAGGGAGAGAGAGGAGGGAGAGAGAGAGAGAGAGAGAGAGAGACAGGGGAGAGAGAGGAGGGAGAGAGAGAGAGAGGGAGGGAGGGAGGGAGGGAGAGAGAGAACGTGAGAGAGGGAGGGAGGGAGAGAGAGAGAGAGAGAGGGAGGGAGTTTCTCTGGTCTTGGGGCGTTACTTTTCTTCTGCTTTTAAGAAGATGTTCATCAACATAGTTCAGTGAGCATGCTAACATACTGTATCGTAGAATAGATTCATTTACAGTTGTCATATTGTAGTGAAAATATGGGCAAACTGTACTATATTATGAAGAACCACCAGGACATACTGTGGTAAAAAAATAAGGTAGACGCATTATAGTGAAAGTGTGTGTGTGTGTGTGTGTGTGTGTGTGTGTGTGTGTGTGTGTGTGTGTGTGTGTGTGTGTGTGTGTGTGTGTGTGTGTGTGTGTGTGTGTGTGTGTGTGTGTGTATACACTAGTTTCTATATATAATATATAATAATATATTAGAATCTGTGCTAATTGTGTTCACTGAGTGGGTAGGACTGCTACCTAGTAACCTAAAGGTCAAGAGAGCAAGGCCCTTAACCCCAAGTTGCTCCAGGAGGACTGTCCCTGTAATGTAATTGTAAGCTGCTTTGGTTTAAAGCGTCTGCTAAATGATGGATGAAAAGTAAACTACGTGTCACTAGGTGTGTATATATAAACTACATCTCTATATCTGAAGATCTCCATCAACACCACTCCCCAGTTGAAAATTATTACACTGCCTGAACTCAGATTCTTCCTGCAAAATTATACAATTTATGAAGACAATCGTTATTGACGTGTGTGTTTTGCTAAAGTGACTTGCTGTACAGGTCTGTCAAGTGTTAAATACGTGGTTGAATCAAAACGCCTAGCATTTCGCTGTTTGATACATAGAATTAAAATAGGGGGTCACATTCATATTCAACACCTGTAATAACATGGGTCATGTTTCTGCATGGTACTCATGTACAAAGTCATACCAGAGTGGTTCAACTGGATATTTGTTTCATACTGACATTGTTATCCGCTTGGCGTGATGGGTTCGTCTGAAGCCACACATACTGTATAACTGCCATATGGAACCGTGAGATCTGATTGGAGGAAGCAGCCTTTTTGGAGTGACTTAACGGAGGATGGCGTTGGAGCATCGGTTGGTCGTCCTTGGCAACGAGGAGTGTCACTATCGATTCCTCTCCGCTATCTCTCTCAGTCTGTGTCCTCTCCTTTAGCCTTATCCTCTATCCTCTCTCCTTCCCCCTTTCAACAACCAGTCTGTCTGCATTTATGTCTGCATCCTTATCCTCTATCCTCTCCTTCCCCCTTTCAACAACCAGTCTGTCTGTGTTTATGTCTGCATCCTTATCCTCTATCCTCTCCTTCCCCCTTTCAACAACCAGTCTGTCCGCGTTTATGTCTCCATCCTTATCCTCTATCCTCTCTCCTTCCTCCTTTCAACAACCAGTCTGTCTGCATTTCCTCTCCTTTAGCCTTATCCTCTATCCTCTCTCCTTCCCCCTTTCAACAACCAGTCTGTCTGCATTTATGTCTGCATCCTTATCCTCTATCCTCTCCTTCCCCCTTTCAACAACCAGTCTGTCTGTGTTTATGTCTGCATCCTTATCCTCTATCCTCTCCTTCCCCCTTTCAACAACCAGTCTGTCTGCGTTTCCTCTCCTTTAGCCTTATCTATCCTCCCTCCTTTCCCCTTTTCAACCACCACTCTGCGTGTATATCTATCCGGCTATCTTTTCTACTGTGTGGGCTGTCTGGTCACACACCTCTCTATTTCTGCCTCCAATTCAAAGTGTCTGGGGAGACAAACTCATTTTGTTTCGGTCCACGTATGGATGATGAAGTTTGCTTAGAGGCGTTTAACGTGAACCTTGATTACCATAACTTGCCATGCATTAGTCGATTGAAATGGACAAATAAAAGCTACAGTGTACACACAGTATACTGTTTATACTGTATATGTGTGTGTGTGTGTGTGTGTGTGTGTGTGTGTGTGTGTGTGTGTGTGTGTCTGTGTGTTTGTTTGTGTGTGTGTGTGCGTGCGTGCGTGCGTGCGTGTGTGTGTGAATTTATATGAGATATATAAATATATATATATATATATATATGTAGTAGGAATTGTTAAAGGTTAGGGTTGTTAACAGGAACCAGTCAATATCCACTTCCTGTTGCGCTGCTTAAATATGTTACCCTCTGTTAGCTAGCACCGGAAACTCCCGGTTGGAATCTATGAATAAGCCATAAAGGTTAACCTGTGGGAACCTTGTTTTACTAAGGACATACGGATATGAGTTGGCAGACGAAGGCCGATTTGTTTCTTCACAGCAGTTTGAGAGCCAGCCAAAGACATAGTCTTGTATCTATAGCAATAAAATGTAATCCAAAAAACAGTAGTTTGAGAGAATTTCAAAGGGACCTGTACTGCTACTGTTGTTAAAATTACAAAAATGTTAAAAAGCTTACCATAAATACCATAACTACCATGAGTAAATCTCCCTTGTGTGTCTGTGCTTACCCTACCCTCCCCTTGTGTGTCTGTACTTACCCTCCTCTCCCCTTGTGTGTCTGTGCTTACCCTCCTCTCCCCTTGTGCTGTGTGGTACAAAACGCATTAGGACTCTCTCCGTGTCGGGCTGGCTCTCACTGCATGCTGCCAGTCCATGAATAACTCACCGAGGAGGAGCCCTGATCAGGCCCGATACCGCCCGCATCGATCCCATCCCATGCATTATTTATAAAGCCACTTATAGGAGGAGGCAGAGAGAGTAGGCGGAGGTAGCTACAGCTTGGATTGTGCCTGTCGATAACGTCAGGGCAAAGCCGACATACGCTAAGAGCTAGATTCATTTTGTTGTGTTCTTCTTGTTTGCCTTCTACTAATTTGTCTGTTTTTTTAATGCTGAATATTCATTACCAAAACGTCACGCACTCTCTCTGTCTCTCTCGCTCTCTGTCTCTTTCTCTCTCTCTCATACACACAAACACACGTAAGCTCTCTGTCTCTCTCTCTCTCTCTCTCTCTCTCTCACACACACACACACACTAACACACATATGCTCCCTCTGCTTGATTCTCTGTATCCCTTTCTCAATATCTCTCTCTCTCATCCCTCTCTCTCTCTTTTTTTTCTCTCTCTCTCTCTCTCTCACACACACACACACACACACACCTTTCCTGGTGACAGATTCAACTAACTCTGGAACAAACACAGCTGTGTCATGCTTGTGACACACACACACACACACACTCCAACACACACATGCTCCAACATACGCTCCAACACATGCACGTACACACACACACACACACACACACACACACACACACGAGCGCACGCGCGCGCTCCAACACACGCATACTAATGCTTTGGCAGAAGTCCACACAAGCAATCTAACAAAATTGCTCCTCTCTCTCTCTCTCTCTCTCTCTCTCTCTCTCTCTCTCACACACACACACACACACACACACACACACACACACACACACATTTGCCCCTGACAGCTGACTCAGTTGTTTATGCTCGTTTAGTTGTGTTTTCTCTCCTCCACTGTGGGCCAGGCTGAAGCAGACATATGTGCTGGTTGAAGCCTCTGGGACAAAAGGACAAGCTCACCGCTAGTCTGGTGTAGCTGTTATACCTGCTGTCCACCTGTCTCACTGCTAGTCTGGTGTAGCTGTTATACCTGCTGTCTACCTGTCTCACTGCTAGTCTGGTGTAGCTGTTATACCTGCTGTCCACCTGTCTCAGTGCTAGCCTGGTGTAGCTGTTATACCTGCTGTCCATCTGTCTCACTGCTAGTCTGGTGTAGCTGTTATACCTGCAGTCCACCTGTCTCACTGTTAGTCTGGTGTAGCTGTTATACCTGCTGTCCACCTGTCTCACTGCTAGTCTGGTGTAGCTGTTATACCTGCTGTCCACCTGTCTCAGTGCTAGCCTGGTGTAGCTGTTATACCTGCTGTCCATCTGTCTCACTGCTAGTCTGGTGTAGCTGTTATACCTGCTGTCCACCTGTCTCACTGCTAGTCTGGTGTAGCTGTTATACCTGCAGTCCACCTGTCTCACTGCTAGTCTGGTGTAGCTGTTATACCTGCTGTCCACCTGTCTCACTGCTAGTCTGGTGTAGCTGTTATACCTGCTGTCCACCTGTCTCACTGCTAGTCTGGTGTAGCTGTTATACCTGCTGTCCACCTGTCTCACTGCTAGTCTGGTGTAGCTGTTATACCTGCTGTCCACCTGTCTCACTGCTAGTCTGGTGCAGCTGTTATACCTGCTGTCCACCTGTCTCACTGCTAGTCTGGTGTAGCTGTTATGCCTGCTGTCCACCTGTCTCACTGCTAGTCTGGTGTAGCTGTTATGCCTGCTGTCCACCTGTCTCACTGCTAGTCTGGTGTAGCTGTTATACCTGCTGTCCGCCTGTCTCACTGCTAGTCTGGTGTAGCTGTTATGCCTGCTGTCCACCTGTCTCAGTGCTAGCCTGGTGTAGCTGTTAAACCTGCTGTCCACCTGTCTCACTGCTAGTCTGGTGTAGCTGTTATACCTGCTGTCCACCTGTCTCACTGCCACTCTGTTGATGATGCTTTTACCCTTCACCGCAAATTAGCGGCTTCCAAAACGAGAGTAGGACAGAGCAGCGTTGGTTTGGGGTGAAATACCCGGTGCAGATGGCGACACCGTGGGGCTTGGTGTTCCTGGAGAACTGCCCCGTCCCCGTGTGAGGCTGTTCATTGAAATAAAGGAGCAGAGGCACAACGAGGAGGGCGGTTTCCCCCCACGTATGCTCTGGCTCTGCTCCACCGTTGGTTTGTTTGTTTGGTTAGTTCACTTAATGCTACTTTGGATCAGAGGCCGGAGGGCAAGAAGAAAGGAGAGCGGAGAGCAGGAACAGGGAGAGAAAACAGAGCGTAAACAAAGAGAGAGAGAGAGAGAGAGAGGGAGAGAGAGAGAGAGAGAGAGAGAGAGGGAGAGAGAAAGAGAGAGAGAGACTGAGAGGTGAAGAGAGAGAGAGAGATGGAGAGAGAGAGAGGTGAAGAGAGAGAGAGAGAGATGGAGAGAGAGGGAGAGAGAGAGAGAGAGAGAGAGAGAGAGAGAGAGAGAGAGAGAGAGAGAGAGAGAGAGAGAGAGAGAGAGAGAGAGATTGTGCAGATATCTTTAAACTCGTCTCAAATAGCAAGATATGACCGTGACTCTTTCTTTCACTCAGGGCTATATGATCACCACAGCAACTGATGCTTTCTCTCTCTCTCTCTCGCTCTCTCTCTCTCTGTCTCTCTCTCTCTCTCTCTGTCTCTCTCCCTCTCTCTCCATCTCTCCCTCTCTCTCTCTCTCTCTCTCTCTCTTTCTCAATCTCTCTCTCTTTTTCTTCCTCTGTCTTTCTCTCTTTCTCTTCATCTCTCTCTCTCCTCATCTCCCTCTCTCGCTCTCCGTCCGTCCGTCCGCCCCCCCCCCTCTCTATTTCTCCTTCATTCTTTCTGTCTGTTTTGAGGCGGCGGGAGGCTAAGGATGAGTTCATCCATCCCTGAGCACGCCGGCTGACAGGAGCAGTGTAGGATTTAGAGAGCTCGTCAGAAAAATCCACTATGTGGGGACTCAGAGTCATCTGGACCACAACCACAACACAGACAGGCAGCGACGGAAGGAGGAAGGGAGGGACGGAAGAGAGAAATGAGGTCGAGAAAACAAGGGGTGGAAGGTGTGTGTGTGTGGGGGGGGGGGGGGGGTTGACAGTGTGGGAGGGAAAGGGGGAGTGTAAGGACTGGTAAAGAGAGATCCAAGTGAAGCAAAATAGACACAAAAAAGAAAAGAGGTGGAAATAGTAAGTAAGTCAGACAGAGGGAGGGAAGGAGGGAGGGAGTGAAGGGAGGGAGAGAGGGAAGGAGGGAGGGGGGGAGGGAGGGAGGAGCACACGGGTCTAGTCAGAACAGGTAACATCGAATTTGTCGAGCACACTCTCCACGCCCAAATAAGGGCGCGATATGTTTGCCTGTCTTGTCTCCTTGGTTACCATTTGGACACAGACTGGTCTTAATGTGATGTTTGGCTTGCTCTGCTATGGTATGTTCCTCTTTGCCTTTATGTTTGAATGCCATGTTAAATGCCATAGCCCTACTGCATATTTAACCCCATCAGTTTGCCGGGTCCAATCAGAATCCATCAGTCCCTTGAGTTATAGGCTATCACAATTGCCTGGCAACAGAGTTTTTTTACCACTGGTTAAATTCAAACATCAGATATAATCATCATAACGGAATGTATAATTATAATAACACATTCAGCTTGTGGGGCGCTATTCTAAATGCTCAAAGACGCTTCACAGAAGGGTAGAATCATGTGAAAGGTACATGAATAAAAGATACATGAATGGAGAAAAGACTAATAGGTCTATTATGGAGTAATGCCTGCACATCTCTAGTCTCCATATTTAAATGTCAGGGGATGGCTTGAAAGGACACACACATCTTTGTATGCCTCCGTGAAGACAAGGTTCCTGCCGGCCATGTGTTTTTATGGTCAGGAGTGTTGAGAAGGACTGTATTGTTCTGGCTGCTTCTTGTTATGTTGGCTTCAATGGGTTTCGTGCGTTTCTGGCTGTGACAAAAGAAATATAATAGCTGTCTGCTGAACACGGCCTCCTTCGTATAGACTAGAGCGATGTAGACTGGTGGCTTTGTAACCCTCTGTTTGATTAACTCAGGCCTTAAGCACAGAAAAAAACAAGCAAAACCTTGTTGCTCTGAAATAATCATTAGTTTAGTCGGTTTTTTATTTTTATAGCCTTGTCTGCTCTCTGCGTTATGCTTCTGCCCCTTGTTACTGTTCTAATGTGTCTGAAGGCGAAATCCTACCTTGCGTGAACAAGAAAATAAAATAGTCATTGCTCTCAATTAGCCCTTTAACGATTATTTCAACACACAAATCACTTTGTTTTTTCCATTTGTATTAGACTACTTCTTTGAACCCTTCAGAAGACACAAAATGCCAACATAAACATTTCATTTTGAGTGGATAAGAAAGGCTGGCCAAAGTGACACAACCCCCACCCAAATCTGTCCATCAAAAAGCCCCATAGTGCATCTTTGTTACGGGGGGAGGGGATGTTCTTTTGTAGAACCTTGTAAAAGAGAACTCTATAACTGAACATGACGTCACAGTGCATCTTTGTTACGGGGGGAGGGGATGTTCTTTTGTAGAACCTTGTAAAAGAGAACTCTATAACTGAACATGACATTAATGGTGAAGCTACATGACATTAATGGTGAAGCTACATGACATTAATGGTGAAGCTACATGACATTAAAGCTACGGTGAAGCATCATGACGTTATGGCTAAGGTGAAGCTACATGACATTAAAGCTATGGTGAAGCATCATGACGTTATGGCTAAGGTGAAGCTACATGACATTAAAGCTATGGTGAAGCATCATGACGTTATGGCTGAGGTGAAGCTACATGACATTAAAGCTATGGTGAAGCAACATTACATTATGACTAAGGTGAAGCTACATGACATTAAAGCTATGGGGAAGCAACATTACATTATGACTAAGGTGAAGCTACATGACATTAAAGCTATGGTGAAGCAACATTACATTATGACTAACGTGAAGCTACATGACATTAATGGTGAAGCTACATGACATTAAAGGTGAAGCTACATGACATTAAAGCTATGGTGAAGCATCATGACGTTATGGCTAAGGTGAAGCTACATGACTTTAATGGTGAAGCTACATGACATTAAAGCTATAGGGAAGCAACATTACATTATGACTAAGGTGAAGCTACATGACATTAAAGCTATGGTGAAGTTAAATTACATTCATGTTAAAGTGAAGCTACATGACTTAAGGCAATGGTGAAGTTGAAATAATTTAAGGCTAAGGTGAAGCAACATGACATTGAGGCTAAGGTGAAGCATCATGACGTTATGGCTAAGGTGAAGCTACATGACATTAATGGTGAAGCTACATGACATTAAAGCTATGGTGAAGCATCATGACGTTATGGCTAAGGTGAAGCTACATGACATTAATGGTGAAGCTACATGACATTAAAGCTATGGGGAAGCAACATTACATTATGACTAAGGTGAAGCTACATGACATTAATGGTGAAGTTAAATTACATTCATGTTATAGTGAAGCTACATGACTTAAGGCTATGGTGAAGTTGAAATAATTTAAGGCTAAGGTGAAGCAACATGACATTGAGGCTAAGGTGAAGCATCATGACGTTATGGCTAAGGTGAAGCTACATGACATTAATGGTGAAGCTACATGACATTAAAGCTATGGTGAAGCATCATGACGTTATGGCTAAGGTGAAGCTACATGACATTAATGGTGAAGCTACGTGACATTAAAGCTATGGTGAAGCATCATGACGTTATGGCTAAGGTGAAGCTACATGACATTAATGGTGAAGCTATGTGACATTAAAGCTATGGTGAAGCATCATGACGTTATGGCTAATGTGAAGCTACATTACATTATGGCTTACTAAAGGCTATGGTGAAGGTACATTACATTATGGCTAAGGTGAAACTACATTACATTGAGGCTATGGTGAAGTTAAATTACATTAATGCCATAGTGAAGCTACATAAGGTGAAGGTAAGGCTATTCCATAATTCAGGGGCTGTAACTGAAAATGCATGGTCACTCCTGGGTTTCCGTTTGAAGTCTGGGATGGCCAGGAGACCTAAGTGGCGTGGGGGTAATATAATAGAATTATTATTCTTTGCTTTTTTAGTCTTTGTAACAACCCAAGGCAGAGCTGTCCATGTGGTGGATTTGGCGTGTCGTTATGAGAAATCAGATGCTGTGGTCGTGCTCCCTCTGTGTGGCTCAGCTGTTAAACGTGGTTCAAGGCGTCACACTCTCCCAGTCAAGAAGTTCACAACCAGCCCACACACACACACACACACACACACACACACACACACACACACACACACACACACACACACACACACACACACACACACACACACACACACACACACATACACACCCTCCAATCTAGTCTGATGAACGCCACGGCAACAAGCGGAGAAGTGGGAATGAATCACAGCGGACAGCTTTAATTAGACTGGCCTTTTGTCTCGTGGTTTTATTTGCTCTCGGCCCCTCTGTCTCCCTCTGAGGTAACTCACTTAGACCTCCTTCCCTCTTTCTGTGCTCTTCTCCTCTCTTTTTGCTCCTTCACTCACTCCTCTTTTCTTCTTTTTTTCTCTTCTCCTTTTCTAATTTTCTCATTTTCTTCTTTCACTATTCCTCTCTCCTCCTCTTCCTCCTCTTCCTCCTCATCCTTCTCATCCCGTACCTCCTTTTCTTCTCACACCACCCACCCTTTTTCTCGTTTATCTTGTTCACTTCTTCTTTCCCTTTATTCATCCCTCCTTTTTTTTCTCCACTGTCTGTCCCTTTTTTGTCTTTCTCTCTCATCTCTGCTTCTAGATTCTTCCCCCCTTCTCTCGTTTTATTTTCCCCTTCCTCCCTTCCACTCGTTTTGACCCCATGTCCCCTCCATGTTAAAAGGCGGCACTGTACCCTTCCTGTCTCTTGTCCTCCATCTCCAGTTAGTTTCATTACATCTCCTCCCTCCCCCCACCACACACACACACACACACACACACATAGAGACATCCACACACACACACACCCACACACACCCACACACACCCACCGACACACGCTCACACACACACACACACACACACACGCATACACACACACACACACATACACACACACACACACACACACACACACACACCCACACACGCTCACACACACACACACACACACACACACACACACACACACACACACACACAGACATCCACACACACCCACACACACCCACCCACACACGCTCACACACACACACACACACACACACACACACACAGACATCCACACACACTCACACACACCCACCCACACACGCTCACACACACACACACACACACACACGCTCACACACACACACAAAGACAGTGAGAGAGCGAGAGAGAGAGAGAGAGAGAGAGAGAGAGAGGAAGAGAGAAATAGAGAGAGAGAGAGAGAGAGAGGGACCATGTCATTTCTGGGGTGTTCATGTTTAATGCAGATGCTCCCTCATCTCCAGTCAAACAGCTGACCGCAGGATCAGAGCAGAGAGCTGAAGGGCTGGCCAAGTGCCATGGGACAGACATAGCAGAGCAGGACACAAGGAGAGAGAGAGAGAGAGAGAGAGAGAGAGAGAGAGAGAGAGAGAGAGGGAGGATGGGGGAGTAAGAAAGAAAGAAAGAAAGAAAGAAAGAAAGAAAGAAAGAACACAGTTTTTGCTGACGGACAATGAGAGGGAGCAAGAAAGAAAGTGAGAGAAAGAAAGATTTTTTTTTTTAAAAGACAGTAGTTTAATCTCATTTGCTTCCAACCTCCTGCTTATAACAGATCATCATGGAACAAAGTGATCGATATAACCTACTGTCACTGTATACTACATGAAAAAACCTAATCTAACTAATGTCTTGCTTTAAGTTGTACACATCCAACATACACAGTTTAAATAAATATAAATATACATAATATATTTATATTTTAATTAATACATTTCTTTTTTTGGATATTGCCTGCTTGATTCAGCCTGTGTCGGGTTTATCTGATGAGGCAGAGAGGCTGGAGGGCTGTAAAGGCTTGGCTGGGCAGCTGATGTGTAGCAGGTACTACAGGGAGCGCATGGTAGTTTACACTGGCTGTTAGGCCAGTCATTCATTGGCAACCAACTTTGTGTAACGTGCTTTGAGTCTTGAGAAAAGCGCTAAAAACGAAATACAATGAATTATTATTATTATTATTATTAGAGTACCGGCACTGCAAAAAATGTATATCCCGGAATAAGTAAAAATTTACTTAGATTTAGGTAAAGTTAACTTGGATTAAGCAAATAAATTTGCCAATGGGGCAAGATAATTTCGCTTAACAAGATTTCTTGAAACAATATGAATATTCCAACATCCACAAGTCTTAGGAAGATATATATTTTTTCATAACAAGAAATCTTAGATATATTTGCTTGATACAGGATATTTGGTTTTGCTGAGCTTTATTTTTTTTGCAGTGTGAAAGGCAGAGCAGGCAGAGAAGGGAACAAATGGTTTTGGCCTGCTTGTTTTGGCTGCAGCACCTTGACTGGCAGAGCGGGTACCGTAGGGAACGGATTCATGGTGGTTTAGACTGGGTGCTTGGCCAGAGTACGCTGCAAGGCAGAGCAGGAAGGCCAGGGAACAAATGATGGCTGTTTATAAGGCAGAGTTGGTACTATATAATGAAGATGGTGGTTGGTTTGTTTAGCTAGAGTACCCTGAAAGGCAGAGTTGGTACTATATAATGAAGATGGCGGTTGGTTTGTTTGGCTAGAGTACCCTGAAAGGCAGAGTTGGTACTATATAAGGAAGATGGTGGTTTGAGGTTTGGTTCGCTTGGCTAGAGTACCCTGAAAGGCAGAGTTGGTACTATATAATTAAGATGGTGGTCTAGGCTTGGTTCACTTGGCTAGAGTACCCTGAAAGGCAGAGTTGGTACTATATAATTAAGATGGTGGTCTAGGCTTGGTTCACTTGGCTAGAGTACTCTTGACTGGCAGTCCTGGGTAGTCTGGGCTGAAATACTAACGAGAGAACTGAAGACAGGGAAGCTGGAGGCTGTGATTGGTCTGTTACGCAGAGAAGGAAAGCCCACAGGCTGGCAGGCAAAACACGTCAATCCTTCCCGATCAGTACGTACATTCCGGGAGTTTGATTACGTTATAAACATTATATTAACACCCCCCCCCCCCCTCTCCCCTCCCTTCCCCCCCATCCCCACTGAATAATAATTCCTACACTGAGTAAGATTGTTTACAGAGCTCAAGACAGCTTGGGAGGAGCAAGTGATAGCTGTTATTGTTGCTATGCAACTGTATTTAAATAAAAACAACTACAGAGATCCCTGGCTTAACAGCTCTGTTGAATCACACTGAGCGCACTGAGTATTGTTAATATTTTGAGCTGGATATATATTTATAATTCATAGCTAGCATTGGGCTCCTGCTCGTAGGGGCTTGTGCTTCTCGTTAAGAGAAATGACGGCATGAAAACAGCCAGCTCTTGAAAATACACAGGTCATTTGAAGCATAGACAATTAAAATGAAATGAAAATAAAAATTATAGAATTATGGTCAGTGGATTGGTTCTGCCTGAGAGGTAGAGTGGGTTGTTATTACATGTGTGGGCTGTGAGACAGAGTGTATCTAACTGATGGGCTCAGGCTGTCTGAATCTGATGCCTGACTCAGTCACAGACATCAGCAAAGGCACAGCAGAGGCAGAAGATATCTAGAAATAAAATATATCTAAATATCTATATACTGTATCTGTATATCTATATCTATCTAATTATCTAAATAGATGGATCCAACTTTCAGAATATCTGCGACTAGCTCCAAGTCTGACTAGTTCCACATTCAGATGAATAACGTATATGTTCTCGGTTGCTTATTTGCTCAGTCGTTCGTATTCAGTAATTTTATTTATATCGTTACATTTTTCATTTATTATTTTATATATTTTATGTTTCTTCCTTGTGTAGTTCTGCTTGCTTTATGCAGGACACATTGAATTGTCTATGTGTATGAAACTTGCTATACGGTACTATAACTGATTTGATTTAGATTTAGATTAAAAAGTCATTGTAAGTCAGTTGAAATAGAATTTGAACAGCCAGGGCTTTGGAAAATAGTGTTCGAATACCGTTTATACAAACTGCTAAGGGGCATTGTTAACAGGATGATATTTGGTGGGGCCTTTGACGTTGGTTTGGCATAATTTACCGAGCAAGCCACTGACCTCCCATACATAACACAATTGGTCCAATTAACACTTTCAGTGCCATGACTCTCTGTCTCTCCATAACATAGTTAGTCTAATTAACCCTTTCAGTACCATGACTCTCTGTCTCCATAACACAGTTAGTCTAATTAACCCTTTCAGTACCATGACTCTCTGTCTCTCCAATACATAACAATTAT
>JAPMUY010001295.1:112500-115000 GCA_026901105.3 Galaxias olidus
CCTATCCTCCCTGGTTTCAGACAGTAACACAGTACATTTAAATGGATTGACTTAATCCATGTATCTGTGAGACTGAACAAAGCGGATTTCCTTTCTTGTTCTCTCTGTAGATCTTCATGCACGGCAACAACCTGAACAGCCTCCACCTGCTGATCCACCCTGAGATCCTGCCGTCGGAGCTGGGGGGCGTGATGCCGCCTTACGACATGGGCACGTGGGCACGCGCCCTGCTGGACCACGCCTACGAGGACGACACGGAGGACTACTGTCCCGAGTCCTACACCCTGTCTGTGCAGGACCTGGAACGAGACCTGGAGAAAGACCTGTCCCCTAAGACTATGAAGAGGTAAAGGGGTGTGTGTGTGTGTGTGTGTGTGTGTGTGTGTGTGTGTGTGTGTGTGTGTGTGTGTGTGTGTGTGTGTGTGTGTGTGTGTGTGTGCGTGCGTGCGCGCAGGCATGCGTGTGTGTGTGTGTGCGTGTTAGTGTGTGTTAATGTGTGTTTCTGTGTGTGTTTGCGTGAGAGCTTGCATGAATGCATTTTCTTTTCCCACAAAACCCCTAAGAGGACAAAAAAAGAAGACATTTTTGTTGTGGGTCAATGAAATTAACGATTGATTAACGATAAATCTAGACAAATAAGAAATTAAATACAGATTGATTTCGTCTGTTTGGATTGTTTCCGTAAATCAAACATTACGAGGTTTTCATTAAGAAAGCAGCAGATTAAAGGTCCTCAATTTATATTGCGGTTTAAACCCCATACTATCATACACTTTGGGTCAATAATCTGGGATTTTGAGTCTCCGTCATGAGTTTTGATATAATGCAATGGAGGGATTATCCTAAATCTAAACTGTCATATTCAATTCAACAAATTTTTTCTTTGTAAGTATGATAAAACCATTTTTATTTATTCAAGTTAATCTCTGGGGATAGAGACATTCCAATCATAGCGCGACACGTCGTGTTACCATGGCGACGGTTCGTTTTTGACAGTCGCGATTCGACTCAGCAAGCTGCTTGATTCCCCTGCCTATCTACTACGGTTGGTTTCCTGATGACATACTTCTTAATCAACATGACAACTGATTTATTTGTTAAACAAATCCTACCTTTGCAAATATATATATATATTATGATCGCTTTTCACACTCTGCCTGAAGACCTGCCACACTATACTGTGACTCCCAAAGGAAATTAAATCTAATGTATGTGTTTGTTTGCGTCGGTTTGTTTGCGTGGGTTTTTATATAATCAGAAACATAGACGTGATGATTTTATATCTGTTGTTTTTTTATTATTTTTATCTAACATCGTCACAACTTCCCAGGCTACAGTCTGCCATCCTGTTACAGTAAATGATGTTTTGTGATGAGGAAATAAGTGTTTGAATTCCACGCGGTGAAGCGCAGCCATTTATCATGAAGACATGAATCCATCATGGTGACAGGAATCCATTCATCTAATGGACCTATAAACTGGCATTGTGATGTCATCTTTTAGAGGGTAAACCAATCAGAGGGCTGGGGAACACAAAACAAACACACTGTCGAGCACCACAACATTGAAAAGGTGATTTGAATTGGGAATACCTAGTGAGGCAACATTTCAGTGGTAAACTATAGTTATGGAGACAGACTGGCGACCTGTCCAGGGTGTACCCCGCCTCTCGCCCTGTGTCCGCTGAGATAGGCTCCAGCCCCCCCCCCCCCACCCCCCCCCCCCCCCCCGTGACCGTGTACATGATAAGCGGTAAAGTTAATGGATGGATGGACTATAGTTATGGAGGGAAAACAATAACTTACGTTATCTAAATTTTCAACGTGATAATAAAAGAAAAGAAGAGAAAGAAAGACAGAAAGAATAAATGAAAGAAAAAAAACTAAGAAAGTAAGAAAGAAACAATGAATCAAAGAAAGAATGAAAATCCTATTTTTGTTCGTAAATCAATCAATCGTAGCTGGTGGTATTGTAATAATCAAAACCAGTTGTTGCCTGACCAGGTCGTCCATGCAGGCTTAGGCTGTATGAGTTATATGTAGGGGTGCTGCATAGCTACAATGGGACTAAAATAAGAGTTATCCCTATCATCCTATTTCCCACTGCAGGGCTATTATGGACCAGGGTTAGCAAAACAATGACAACAACAACAAAAAAAATAGATATAACGTATAACACAATACATATTTTGCCAAATAATCTCAACTGGAAAGCAACAAGATTGGACTGATTTATAATGTTTTTTTCTCTTCTTTACTAAAGCAAATTTGTTACATAAAAACATGTGAACAAGCCTGGGCCGTAGTAGAACTTGGACCAGGTGAACCTCACCAGACAGTGTAAGATGTACCGGGGGAGTTACCATGCTGCTTTCTGGGTCATTGTTACGCTGTCTATCTACTAGTTGATTATAGAGCAGAGACATGCAATCATGAATGACTCATTGTACAGATGTCAAGAAAGATGTCCGATTGTAACTCATGATGATGATGACGATTCG